>BJBW01003049.1:111124-200852 GCA_004320125.1 Scolopax mira
TTGTTTGTTTTTATTTTGTTTTTTAATGTGGTTGGACTCGATGATCTCAAAAGTCCCTTCCAACCACCAAGATTCTGTCATTTTGTGATTTCTCTGGTTGCTATTTGGATTGACGAGATTCTTAAGCTTTAGTCTATTAAGCATGGTTACCACTGTTTTTAAAATCTGTGCTAAATACCTTTATTTTCACAATTATTTCATTGTTCAATCATTGAAATGAATGGAAAAATTAAGAAAAAGATCCTGAAACAGTGGGAATATGAGGAGGACTATTCTAAAATATGCAGAAGAGACTCTTATATCCAGTTTGCCCAGACCACGGGTAGTGAGAAGTGCAGAGAATTCCCATGTAAGGTCTGACATGTTTCTAATTCTCTCCTCCATCATCACTGCATCCTGCAGTTTCTCTCACTTGTGGCTGATGGCAGGCTGTTATGGAAGCCTAGGAGCTCACGTTATTGTGTTTTCTCTTCTGGGGATACTTCCATGAGAGAAATCTACTCCAGTGCAGAAAGCCCATAAAAAATCCAGCGCATTAACCTCCTAAAGGTTAACCTCCTAAAGCGCTGCTGGGTAAATCTCTGCAGCTTACAAGTGATTCTGTCCAGCTGTATGGAGAATCCGTGATCATCTTTCCCTGAAACACTCAAATAAATGCACCATCACATCAGTTTTCATCCTCTGGGATGAAGCCAGTTTTGGAGAACAGTTCAGCAGCACCTTTCCAGCCCATGTAGGATGATTCCTCCTCTGCTTCCTGATAGTGCATCTACCAAATAGTTGGACACTTAGGGACTCCTAAATATTGGCAACAAACTGCAAAAGTGGATCCGTGAAGAGAACCTTTATCAACAGTCCTACAGATGGTGTTTTGAGGACAAAAATTCACAAAGGTAAAGAAAAGACAATTTACAACATGGTCCCAAATATACATGTGCTGAACCGCTCTTCCCTCTCTGAAAAATCTGCAGCTACTTCAATTCTGGAAGGTTATTTGGTGAAGACAGAGCAATCTGGATTTAAAAGGCTGCTGTGTTGCAAAACTTGGACCCAGAATTTCTGAAATGCCTAACGTTTCCTAAGACTTTTTTCAAAGAGATCTTAAAGATCATTAAACTTAAAAAAACCCACAACATTTTGTGTGTGTCTACACTAACATGACACAGATGCAACTGCTGCTGTTGGAAGAGTCAGCATTTTCCGAAGACACTACACAGTGACCGTAGCTCATTTCTGTGCTAAGTGTTTTGGAGTAAAGAGTGGAACATCGCATTTCTCTGGTTTAACTTAGCAAATGCTATTTTTCAGCAATGAGTGAACTATAAATAAGTTTCTCGTTGTACAATCATACTGCAGTATTCACACAAGTTGGAACGTTTCCTAATTCCTGCCTAATATTAAACAGCAACAATACAGATCAAAGATAATGCATACAAATTTGATATTTACAGTGTCTCCATGCCTACAAAGAAGAGGAAAAGTGATATGACTGTGTATAAAGAAGAGTTATGGCATTTTCAAGGATCAACTACCTAAATAGTCAACATGTGCAAAGATATGAGTTTAATAGCTGCTTATTAAAAGATGTAGTAAAATATGAGAGTGTACTGGTAGTAAATAGATTAAAGGTCTATTAATCTATCTTCAGAACAAAAATATTTCACATGCAGGCACTATTAGATGGTTGGGTCTAGCACACATACCCATGTATCATTTTTTTAGAGCCGCATTTGTTAGGTTTTAATCACACACCATACTTACTGCCATTAAAATAGCTATTTTGTGTACATGAACAGCAGGATGTAATAAACACCCAGTCCAAACAGTGTTTTGGTACCAAAATGTGGGTGACTGATAATTGAAAAACACATTTACCAGTCTCTTCAAATAAACACCAAAATATGAACTGACAATTGGGAAGCAGAGACATTCGATACCTTTAATGCATGTCGGCAGGATGCCTGATCCCAGAAACCCAAATGAAGTGTTTGCTGGTGCTTAAGACAAATACTGTATCATCATCAGTGTATCAAGGTAGAGAAATACTCAGAAAGAAGATCAAAAGAAAGCTGTGCACTGGGGCTATAATCAGAGCACTAAAATCAATGTTGATGAAAATCAAAGCTGGCTACAGTTCAAACTCATGTTAGGCAGATGTTTATCATTTTGCCTTGCTCTCATTGGTGCTACACAGCAGAGCAAGAGGAAAACCAGAAGAAATAATCAGAGCAAAATTTCAAGAGGGGTCTTCTCTGGGAGACCAGGTAAAGAAAAACTGTTTGTAGGCAAAGAGTTCAAGGGGGCAAAGGTTCAAATCCTGTGGAGATGGAGCTTGCTGTGAGAAAAGACCACCATAC
This sequence comes from Scolopax mira, assembly GCA_004320125.1. Lineage (NCBI taxonomy): Eukaryota > Metazoa > Chordata > Aves > Charadriiformes > Scolopacidae > Scolopax > Scolopax mira. The sequence goes on from BJBW01003049.1 coordinate 113,482, forward strand.
CAGCTGTGGAAGACTGACTATGCTGCTCTTTCTTCTACTAAAGCAGAGGCAAAACCACCTTAAAAACTGCTTTTCTACCTACTAGTGAGAGGATCTACTACACAGACAGAGGAGGAATGCAGAAACTTTTATATCTCATCCCAAATCACTTTCCACTCCAAGCTAGCGAGACTGTGAAATGATCATCAGATTTGGTCCAAGGAGACCAATTCGCATTAAGTAAACCAGTTCCTTAATGCTGTTATTCATAAGGGCGTTATGGCAGGAATACAGTGGTCATATGGAACGAGGATTTTTTGGTTCAGTTTCAGCAATGCCCTGCTAAAAATTGCTCCCTGATGATCCCTTAGTTGAATTTACCTTGAACACACTCATTGTGACCAACCTTATGCTTTGAGACTACTACATCTTTTTTATATTCAGTTTATTGACTACATAAAGAATTGCTTTCCAGGTGCTAAAATTTCCCTCAACAGCTTCAATCCTATAGAGAACATACTTGTTTTTATTGACTTTCCATTCTGGTAGTTTTCTCTTCTAGCCTTAAAATTAATCTTCATGGTGTCAGCACATGTGCCTTTGGTGAGAGGTGAACCCTACTATGTTTGAGAGGGAGACCACAGTCCACAGATTTAAATTGTGCCATCACAAAACTATTTGTATGGTGGTAGTGGTATTGGTAGAGACTAGTGAGTTTGAAAATAACCTTGTGCATGAAAAATAAACATATAAAATCAACGCTGTAGAACAAACACTGTGTATTCATGAAAACGTTGTTCTTGTTGCAATATTGTCCTGAGCCCTGGTGCAAGGACCAGAAACTTGGACAGGATTTGAGGGATAACGACTGCAGGACAGAGACCTACAGAATAAAACCACAAAAACCTCTTCCATGGTCATTCTGTCAAACAAAGGTTTCAAAGTTTTGAGTATGAAGAACCATGGGGAGACTCTAGGCTCCCCCATGCCAAAGTCTACCAGATTTAGAACTTTGTTGTTTAGTTCATCTGAATGCCCATCTCTGAATTAATCCAAAATGGATGGAAAAGATGCTGGAATAAAGTGCTAAAAGTAAAAACAAACAAACAAAAAAAGAGTTGTTTAATTATGAAATGGATATCTCAAAAGAAACAGTTTGCACTTGACTTACATGTGATTCTACATTTCAAATGCCTGGAGTATTGTGCCCACCACAGGTACTGCCAGGCAGCCTGTGCTTTGGGAGGACACTCACTAGTGAGCAGTATGGGGATGTGAACACAGACATGTCCTTGCTGCTCTTTCTTGTTCCGTAAATCAAAAATATCTGCAGCCTATCTTTTCTGAACCAAGGGAAGGAATAAATAAATAAATATTGTTGTTCTGTGTAAGCAGATAAGAGGGATCTTGTTTTTCCTTCCTTCCCTCAAATTAGATACAGGTTATTAAACACAAGAAATTATAAGCAAGTTAAAACTCAAATGTCTCAGCTGAATTGTAAAACACCTTTCTGTCTCCTACCTGCTTGAATCTCTGATGTGCTAAACATCTTTGACAGCCTTCTCCTGACTGCTCTGTGTCCTACAAAGGGCTGGTCCTCTCTCTGACATACTAAGGACCTCCAGTTCTCACCCATCTCAGGTTGTGTCTTAGCCCCACTAGGATTTGACTCTAGGTCTCTGCCCACACCTCTGTAGTCTCCCATTTTACAGGGAAATGAAACTTCATAGAGCACGGTGCTAATACTGGTTTGACCCCTTCACACTCCATATACAGTTAATTAAAAGTCTGAAGCAGTTTTGACAGATATTTTCTTGAATGTATATAATTAAGTTTTAAATTCTTTCGTTGCGGTACATGTTTTCACTGGGTCTCACAAATCATCCGGTCGTTTCTGGAGTCCTGATTAGGATCTTTCACAGGAGTGGACTAAAATGCAGGCAGGAAAGAAAATGGTACACATTTTTTGCCAACATATTAAAAAGCACTTTCTTTCTTCCCTTTTTCATTTTTATTTCTAAAAGTACATTTAAAGCCTATGATTCTCACTGGAGAAAAACAAATACGAAAAACCTATCTTCAGATTTAGTGTGAACAAAAATAAAAGTTTACTGTATTTGAACTAAAACCAGGAAATCCATTAGTATTAGTAGTACCAGCTGTTCTTTGTATTAGTCCAAACTCTACAAGGGACACTGGAAGTCCTGAACTACAAGGTCAACAAAGAATGGATAATTTTTATTTTAAGCGAAAGAAAGAAAGAATAAAAAGAAGTCTCAGAGAAACAAAGTGCTGTGCTTGTAACTCTTTCTGTAAGAGCAGCCATTTTTAATGAATTTGAAGAACTCATGGAACAGGACTGACCCTTTGCTTTTAAGAATTGTGCTGGCTCCATGTCTCAGTTGACTTCCTTCTACCCTGCAAATACATTCCAGATATTCCAATTTCATAGAATCATAGAATGATTAGACTTGGAAAGGATCTTAAAGATCATCCCATTTGACCCCCCCCCGCCATGACCCTGTACACCTTCCATTAGACCAGGTTGCTCAAAGCTCCATCCAACCTGGGGGTTATGGATGTGTGGATGTGGATGGGACATCCACAACTTCTGTAGGCAGCTGATTATAGAGCACATTCTTGGCTCATGTTGAGCTTTGTATCTACCAACAACCTCCTCCTCAGGGCTGCTCTCAATCCATTCTCCTCCCAGCCTGCTTTTGTACTTGGGATTACCCCGACCCATGTGCAGGATCTTGCACTTGGCCTTGTTGAATTTTATGAGGTTTGCATGGGCCCACCTCTCAAGCCTGCCCAGGTCCCTCTGGGTGGCATCCCTTCCCTCCAGTGTGTTGACTGCACCACACAGCTTGGTATCATTGGCAAACTTGCTGAGGGTGCACTCAATCCCAATATCCATGTTGCCAACAAAGATGAGAAAAAGCACGGGTCCCAATACCGACCCTTGAGGAACACCACTTGTCACTAGTTGCTGCTTGGGCATTGAGCCATTGACTGCAATTCTTTGGGTGTGGCCATCCACCCAGTTCCTTACCTACTGCGTGGGACATCCATCAAATCCATGTCTCTCCAATTTAGAGACAAGGCTGTTATGCAGGACAGTGTCAAAGTCATACCAGGGTTCTAATTAAATTTGGTTAAAGAAGACCAAAATTAAAAAATCCTAGTTTGTTCTGGCTAAAGCTGTGGTTTTGTTCAGAGTTTGCAGAAATATGAGTAATGTAGAGAAAAAAAGAAAGAAAATAAAACTTGCTATTTTCCAAATATTACCATTTTTTATATGCAGTGGTCTCTTTGCCCTACATGTTTTTTCAGCCTGCTTCTTCTATGCTGGGGAAAAAATATAATTATCCTTCTGTAGGGTAATTATTCAACAAGAAGAAGCATCAGCTTGAAAACAAGCCAGAAATCCTGCCTTCCATTACAAAAGCAATGCACAGAAAAAGCTGGTAGTTAAAAACCTGTGCTGTTCCAGTGACAATTCCAGTGATTTCCAAAACCAGTATCAACTGTGAAACTCATCTTTTCAGAGTTTGTATTCAGTGTCCTACTTCATCAGGTATAAATAGTGGCTTCATTTTTTGAGTCCTGCAGAACTGCGGATTGGGTTTAGTGTACTAACTAATTCAACCTTGGCTCTTCTAATTTGTTTTCTTCTCTACTGATATGTTGAAGAAACTGAACTGATATGTTGCAAGAAAGATTAAAGACACTTCACTTCCCGTTTGCTTTAAATGTCTGGTAGTAAATAGTGCTGATAAGTAGAGATACAGCCTAAAGCTACATTCAGATGACTAAAGGGTTGCGTTATCTCCAGAAGCTCCCACTGTGGTGTCTTAATTTACATTTTGCAGCAAGATTTTCCAATTCTACACAGTAATAAATGTGCAAGAGTAAAATCCACAGAAGAAAAGGAAATATTGGCATCCAACTTTACGACTTGGACAGCACAGTGATAAATAATATCTTCTATTTTCTGGAAATTGAATATTACACAGATTCCCCTGCAGTCCTTCCTCATAAATAAATAGTTGAAATAAACATTCTTGGAGTTATTTTGAACCAAAAATGCATGAAGATTCAGGGCAGGTCTACATGTGCTTGACATATTTAACACGTGTAATTTATGCAGCTCCCATAGTCTTGGGGCAGAACACATGTGTTTCACACATGGACTGTGCAGTCCATATTAGCTACGGTCCACCTAGGTATACGAAGTGGGCACGATGCAGATGCAAGGTTATTTGCTAAGCCTTCAAGCATAGTAACAGTGAGAAATCCTACAGGAAGCTTTATTGCTGCTACTTGGGATAGTGGACAAAATTCTGCAGAGACTTTAAAAGGGAGTACCTGGATGTATCTCTACCTTGCATCTGTGTATGTGTGAGTGTGTATTTCAGATACTCTATTCTTGTAACTTCCCCAGAGTCCTTTTCTGTCAATATGCTCGCTTTTCAGACCATAATTGATTGATTGCTGGGCAAATGTCAGAGGTCATCTGAACAGAAAGAGCTGGGCGAGCCTGCTCTGTGTGTTCTGGTGGGCAAACAGGTGTTGCTTTGGAAAAGAACACTGTGTTATCATAGGACAGAGGAGACACCAAGAGGTTTTCTGAACCTTTCCCCACCCCAAGGGAAGATCAGTGATCCTTTTGCAATTCTTGGTGTTGCTTGACTAGCCTGGTTTTAGAGCTCTCCCACAAGGGAAAAACCCAGTCTTCATGTGCCTCATAATCCTTAGTGTTCTAAAGCTTTTGCTGGCACCTAACTCTATCACTAAAATGTAAGTCCATTAGTTCTTGTCTTGTCCATGATGGACATGGAGAACAAATAATTTGCAACACAAACTTGAAGACTCTACTCCTGTTCACTTGTTCAGTCCTCTCTTCAGCCTAAACCACCTCAGCCCTTTCCAGATTATACTGTTGTGGCCCTCATTAGAAGTTATGGGAATATCACTTTTATTTTGCTTATTTATGAAAAAATTACAGGGGCAGTTGAATTAAAATATATGACAATAAAAGCCTCTCCCCTATCTACCAAAGCTGTTGCCCCTTCACAGAAAGAAGGTGATTGGCATACTTGTGATATGTCATATGACATAGGCTACATAGGATCCTATTCATCTCTGCTATATGCCAAGTGCTTACCTGAAAAATATCATAGAATCATAGAATGGTTTGGATTGGAACGGACCTTAAAGATCATCTAGTTCCAACACCCCTGCCATGGGCAGGGACACCTCCCACTAGACCAGGTTGCTCAAAGCCCAAATATGCTTGAAAACAGGACTGACTTTGACTCTGTTGTAGTATTTTTCTATGAATTCATGTTAGTTTGGATGGTCTATAATTCCCCTCAGCCCCTTCTCTTTAGGAAGGGGCTGTCAGGAGGTGAGATACTGATGAGTATTTTCCCCTCTGAATCTGCTAGCTCTCTGCTAAAATCCTGTTATGTCACCAGGGCTAAAATCACAAATATTTGGCTAGTGTCACCATGAATATGCCAGTACAAATTCAAAGATGCAGAAGTGATTACTAGGTTTTTGAACAAAATAAGCAAACTTGCAGTTATAAGAATGTTCTTCCTGCACTTTCTGTCATCTCTGTAAGGCAAATATATTCTTACTTGGGGTGCAGCTAACAAAGTATTCCTTGGGAAGTTTGAAAAATCAATTTGGGCTCCTTTTCAGCATCTGGAGACATAGTTATCATGGAATCATAGAAGCACAGCATAGTTTGTAAAGGTCATCTAGTCCAATAACCCTGCAATGAATAGGGGCATCTTCAAGTAGATCAGGTTGCTCAGAACTCCATCAGGCCTAGCATTGAATTAGGTCAGATGAATGTCTTTAGGTTTTTGTAGAAGAGACTTTTCCATAAGATGTAGGGGGAAACCACCACAACACAGTTGTTGACAGAGGAGAAGAAAAAGAACATGAAACTATCAGAAAAGCAGAATTCTTGTCAATTAACAGTTGCTAAATGAGCAATACATTTTAAAGAAGTGAAATAAAGTACATTTCTTTGGTAATATTCAGAATCCAAGCACCACCATGATGTTTCATCATGTGTTTGTCTCTTTTGTCTCATAAAGCACTTGAAAAATCTTTCCAGCATCTGTTCCAAGATAAGCTTTTTGTAATGACTTATGATGATAATCCACCTAAGGATGTAAATTACTGGGGAAAAGAGGAGAGAATTCTAACTGATTTCAGACTCAAATATGTTTGACAGACTTATTTATAAGGTCTGTCATTTCTATGCACTTCAACTTTCTTCTAAGCTTACCTAATAATAAAATAATCTGTGATTTAAATGTCATGGCATCCTCCTCCAAAGCAAGTATGTCCTTTAATAAGATGGGTAAGTAGATTAAATATTTCACCTGAAGGCAAATAAAGATACGAACTTGTGAATAAATTCAAAGAATGAAGGCTCTGTAGCGAAAATATTAAGCACTACACAACACTATCTAACAGCTCCAGTAAGACATAGTTTATTCCAATATGAATGTTTCTGCATCCATAATTTGCATTTTCATTCTGTAACTACCTACCAGTAACCTTGGTTAGTCCTGACATATTTTGTGTAGGTTTTTTTTATGTTATGAATTGCAACAGTTGTTCTGACAAATTGACCTACGTGATTTAGTTGACACAACTGGTCTGCAATCTAGTAGCAGTTTGATGAACATCTATGGAGTACTTTGATTTCTTAATAATCTTGGGTTTGGAGGAAAAAATTGATTAGGATGTGAGCTAAGTTGGAGCAAGGTACAAGTATGGGGCTTTTCTTTAAAGACTTATGAACAACATTAAAAAGTCCCTAATATTTCCAATTATTCAAGACTAACTGGGGAGAAATTATCTTCAGATGGTTTATATCACAGTTGCCACTATACTGAGGTTAAGTATACTCAATAACAATAGTCCAACTACTACTTTGTTATGTTTGTTTCTTTAATTAAAAATAAACATGGAAAAAAATATACCAGCTGAAAATTTGCCTATGTAACCAGTAAAATATATTTTCTATATAACTCAATTCACTTAGACCCCTTAGAAAATCCTACCTTGCAGGTATTGCAGCATTTCCCAAACCACAAAGACTCCTTATTTTGGCCCAGAAACTTTAAGGATGGAAGATATTTTACTAATAATTTCCTCCAGTTTTGAAGAAAATACCAAATAAGGTCTCCTGTTCCCTCATTTGACTTCAAACCTGCTTTTTACGCATTGTATATTTTTTTAGAAAGACACTCAGCTTGGATCTAAAAAGGGATAAATTGGGAAGCGGTCTTAGTTACAGACTGCATTTTTACCTTTACAAACCAGACCTCGCAGTGAGGTTACAGTGTAGTTTCATAACAACAAAGAAAACCTGTCTGTAATGAAAAAAACCTAAACTTTTGAAATAACTTATCTGAAACCTATTTCAGTTTTTGGATGCATGCCCACCTTCCCAGTAAATTGTATATAGACCTTCATAGTATACTATATATAATAAAAAGACTTTAATTGTCTCAGTATTTGTCACCATAAAGAATAGACATCACATTTACAAATGAAGGTAAAAGATAAGGCACACCTCGTGGTGATAATCAGTGGAAAAATGTTCTTCTAGAAATGCTAGGTTATGGGAAAGTCTATGAAAGTTATTAAGGATTCTTGTTCATTATTAATGCTGTTGCACATGTTTGGACACATCAGGCATCACCTATCAAAAATATTGCTGAAAAAGTTTATTGTGACTAACTCCAGGACTAAAGGGAAAAGTTTTGATTAAATTTATGCAAAATTTGGACTAATTCCCCTGGAAAAAACCCAAAATGCTAGTATATTAACAGTGTTATACTGAAAGCTATTTATAGCTGTTATCAAATGGGACTTTGATCTATAAACAATTACAGGTTTACTAAAAAATCATGAGAAACACTCTTCTTTCAAATGCAGCTGAAGAAATAGCTACATACTCTCTTGTATATTGATAGTTGAAACAAAACTTATGGTGTTGGGTTGCATGATAAAGACACATACCTAATCCCCTGAAAAGAATTCTCAGAGACTGATGAGGAGACTGGTGAATTCATTCTTTTTAACTGCAATTATCTGAGCACGTGGGGAAAAAAGAGTGAGAAATACTCAGCAAAGGGAGTAGATGCAAAGATTGTCTGGGGAAGGACCAGGGAGAAAAGGCTCCTTGGACATTGAATTAATCAGAAAGGCAGGTTTACAGGTTTCTGATCAAGAAAATTGGTTCTTTTGCATTTAAGAAGACAGGATTTTGATACTATCCCTGCAAATAAAGGAGGTTGTATGAAAGAAGGCTGGGTTTACTTCACTATTTGCAAGGAAAGAATCCTGCTTATTCATTTCAGTAGTGATTCACTGGGAGGAAGACAATGTTACAGAGTGCCTGCCATCCACTTTCACTCAAGCCATGATTTTGTGACTGAGACCATAAAGAAGCAAGGAATCACGTTATCTGGTTGCACTGATGTCAGGTCATGGAAAACTAATCTGAGAACTGTGGAGGCAGCATGTGCTATTCCAAGAGGGCATAAAATTATGGTGGGTACAATACACCAGATAAGAGTGTAGATATAATGTTTTAGATGCCACACCATCCTGTTGTCTCTCCCCTTCAAGGAGGCATTGACTGTGCTTACCCAGGTTGAGTTTTACTAAAAGCCTTTTGAAGAAATCATTTTAATGAGAGTCAGATGAGGCTGAGAGTCATCTCAAGTTCTTCTGTTTTTTTTTTTTTTGCTTGGTATCTGGAATAAAAACCTCTACTGCAGACTTGGCAATAGCAAGCTCGGATAATCTGAGGTATCAGCAACTTACTAACAGGCCTTTTCTATGAGTTTTACACAAATTTATAAGCTTTATTTCTGCATCCGGCTTGCGGCTGTCAACCCCTTTCTCTGCTCTTTCTCCTCAGTAATGTCTCTTGCTGGCGCATGTGACCCTGGGCAAGCAACAGATTCCTTGCTACTTGTTAACAAGAGTTAGCAAATGACATATTTTCCAAGTGAAGTCGGTGGAAATCCCCTGTCAGCTGTGAATCGTACTATTTAAATTATACTACTGTGCTGACAGATTCAGATTTGCTACTAACCATGTTTGCAAGAAAAATCCAGGTATGGTAAAAAATTATTTCTTACAAACTATGCTTTACCTTGGAACAACTATAGAGAAAGGCTTTTGGCTCTACGAATTACAGATTTCAGTGGCATTTCCCTTAATCTTTATGAGGATCCATTTGCATAAACTGTGAGTGGTTTAAACTTTCCATACTGACCATGAACTAACCAGATTAACTTCTTGTGGTTCATGTTTTGGCCTTTGGTTTTCCTTTATATGTTTTCACGTAATGATTAAGCACCAGGTTCTTCTCATGTGTCCAGATGTTTCTCCCCCAAATTGAGGGTGTCCACAACCTGGGGTGTTGAAACAAAAGTCACTAGCCTGAGTGATTGCCAGGTGCCTGGACAACTGTTCCAACCACCGGCTTTGGGGCAGGGGACACATATCCTGTGCCTCTATAAAGAATGGTAGATTGGGAGACAGGGAAACTGGCGCTTGCAGGATCTTTAAGGAGGTAAAATGCAGCCTTGCATCTGCAGTTTACACATGGATGAGGTTTGGTTCTTCTTTAAGACACCTGAATCCTGCCCTTTCCCAGAGGTAAGTGCAGCAGAAAGCTGCATTGTACACAATTACGCACAGTAGTAGTGTCAGCAGCAGAGTTTATGGAGCCTGTTTTCCTGTGGATCCTTCCATGTGCCTTCTCTGGTGTCTAATAATGCCACCGTGTCCACGCTGCCAGATGTGCCTCTAGGAGGGGCACTCTTTTGTGTCTCTCTCTCATGTCTCTCCACCCCTTCTCCTTCAACTTGATGGCAGATACCATCTTTAAGCCCTCTCTGCCCATGTCAGAGGAGGTGGAGGCTGGCTAGCAGGGCCAAAGGCCAGGGGTGGAGGAGAGCTGACGAGCAGACAGTGGGTGCTATTACCTGAAGTTTGGTCCTGTAAGAACCAGGGTTAAAAACCAGTCTGAAACTGGAAGCCTTTTCCAGGTGACAACAGCCTGATTCTCACACCAGTATAGTTAATCGCACTTTACCTGTTGACTTTGGTGTCCTTTGGAGCAGTATCTGAGGTCCTTTGGGTTATGTCAACTACTGTGGTGGGCAGCCCAAATTCCTGATGGCCCAGCCTGCCAAATTTTCTTTGTCAATACAGTAAGAGAGCAGTGGGGTGGGGAGAAATGATCACGGTGCTTAAGTCATGCATGTACAGTCGGGGGGTCATGACTCCTCCTCTCCGTTGGGAGTGCAGGAGCCAGGATCTGGTGGCTGTAGACACTAGGTGGTCTGAATCGCTCATTACCCTCTTGAACTTAGGTGCGATAGCAGGCTCTTAATCTTGGATACTAGAGTTGGCAGCCTGTATAGGGCCCTTATATCCTGCAGCTTAAGCAAAGACTGTAAGAATGAAAAGTGGTATAATGTAATCCACAAAGAGGGAATAGGAACAAATATTTAGGAATCAATCTTCTTTATTTCATAAGTGGTATCAAGTAACCAAGAAGAGCTCAGAAGAAACTGACCATGGAAGCACCGGAGAAATGCTCAGTACTCGACCGTAATTTAATTAGCTCTCAATAGCTTCCAGAAAAAAATCTCTAAACCTGCATATATTTAAGATAAGCCTTTTGTTCCATTTGTAACCCACAAACTGACAAGGAATCTAGGTCCCTTCCCCCTTCTCAGACTCCATCCTCTTTCTATTTTGTTCCCCAAGTCACAGAACTTGATGCTTCTTTTATTTTTTTTTCCCTGCAGTACTTTTCTTTGACCTCATTCCCCCCTCCGAGTAACTCTATCCTGTGCTGCTACGTTCATGCCCAGCCAAAGCTTTATAGATGGCTTAATTATTTTCTTTTCTCAAAGAAAATTCAATCTGATCCCCAATACGCATAGGATAAAATAAAATGAATCAGCTGGGAAGCTGCATAATGCATATTATGGAAGGGGGAGGGGTAAAAGAAGTTATGTAAAATTTCATGTCGCTGTCAGACTGTTTTCATAGAATTTGTGTTTGAGATTAAATTAAATCCCTAAAACTGCTTTGATAGCTTCATACTTAGGGTGAAACGAAGCAGATGCATTTTACCCCAATACCATGCTTCTCATCTCCCCTTGCAGAGAGAGAATGAACTGCTTTGTGGAACAGTTCTATATACTTACAGTATTAAGCAATTCTTCTTTTCCCCTGGCATTGGTATTCTTTTATTCAATTTATCTGTACTATAGCTTGGATAATATTTACCAGATGTTAAATAAATAATTTAAGATAACACAGTCCTGCATGACAGTTGTAACATTTTGGGTCACCTTTTTATTCAATTTCTTTTTAAAAAATCACTTCAGCTCAAGATTTCAATATAGTTCAACTCAGTGGTGACACTTAATACTTTTTCCTCTCCTTTAATTTGAAAGCAGTGTTCCCCAAATAGTTCATTTGCCATATTGTTTTTATCTTTAACAAGATAAAATAGACGTAGCGGGTTTACTATTTCAGCCTGATGCCGACAAATATGAAACCAAAGAATATGAAGAGCTAATGTTTTGTAAAAGCCAGTGTTATATAATGAAACCAAATGCACAGCTTGGAATTTAGAAAGAAATCCTAGTGTGAAGATAAAAGGACATGAAAGATAGTAAATGCTGAAATGATACACCACATAATGGTATACTGTCAAGAAAGAAAGATAACATGATAACTTACAGAGCCATCTCAAAGCCTACATAGGTACTTGACCTATAGTTTGCAAGGAAACAATCTTTTTGTTTCATCTGGCTCATATTAAAAATAGGAAAAACAAAACCCTTATTTTTTTCCACTCTCACACATATGGTTTAAAATCCATGCAATTTTTAACTGTCTAAAATTCTTTTAAGCAATTTAAGACAGAAAGAATTATTAAATCACTTTTCCATTTCATTTAATGAAAAACTGCAGCACCGCCGTTGGTCTATGTACTATCAATTTTAAAGCTAGTAGGGTTCCAATTGGTCCTGTGTGCAATCCATCACGAGTGGCACCAGATTAGTATTACCCAAGTTGGGTGCTGCCGAAGATAGAGCCGAATAAAACCTAACCCAACGTGTAGGTTATCTTTGAGCAAAGCTTAAAATACTTCCCTTCTCCACCTCTTACCAGGCTTTGAAATGGGACTGTTTCCCAAACCTGTCTCAAAGAGCTTCCAAAGCCTAATGAGCCTCGCCATCCTCAGTCCACCTCCTCCTCTATTCTGCAGGACTGAGAAGCTAAAAAGCTATCTAGGAAATTCACTTCGTTAAGCAGCAACCTACCAACCCAAATAATCTGGGTTCCAGAAACTACAGGTTAGCATACCATTAGATTGAAGTCAACCTTTCATCTGTCCCACATATACAGTTTTAAACAGCTGTGGTCTGCATATGAACGCTCAGAGGTCTGCATCACAGCTGAGACTGCCTGAAAAGCTTCTGTCAATAGGTTTTTTTTTAGTAACAAATTGAGATTTAGACTTAATTCAAGTTCTTCTCCTCAATATTTTAGGAAATGCCCACAAAACACAAGAAAGAATCACCTCAAACCTTTCTACCAGCTATGCTCAACTTATTAGGGTCTGACACCCAGATATTTGTTTTTCAGCTGAAGAAAAAAACTATTTTCATTTTCTGAAAGCCAGAATATCTTTGTCTGGCATTATCAATTAAGAATCTTTAATTTTCAACTATAATCTCCATGACTACATTTTTCTAAGTGAAGAAGACTTATATGTCCTGCCATGAACGTCTATTGAACAAGCACTCATGTAAAATGAACTTGTCCCAGTTTCGGTGGCTAAAATGCTCATTTTCACTGTAACTATTGAGAAGGTTGTTTCTGGAAGGCACTGCTTTTTTTTAACCTGTTCTAGAGCCTAGACCTGCTAAAGTTTATACTCTCATCTCCCACTCTTCACAGTAGCAAACGGTACCCCTATGACTTTGTAGAAGACCCCCTTGAGCGAGCAGGTAGATAGAAGAAAAGGAAAACCATGATTTGTGGAAATGTGCACTACAGTGGGAGTTGAAGGTGCTCACAACCTTCTGAAGTCCTGAGAGTTTACCTGTGAGTCCTGTTTCCAAGTCTTAGTGACCCTACTGCTGGAGGATATAAATCTGTACCCTGAAGAGACGATTTGCTTTTTCACTGGGATCATTGCCAGGGAATAGGTTCATCATGACACATTACAAGGGCCAAACAATAATGGGGAATTGCTCACTTAATTGAGAATTATGTGTTTACCTGGTAAACCTGATATCTGAAGGCCCACTTACAGTTGTTCACGGGTGTGCTTTGGTATTTATGTGCAGATATTTCTTGCTCATATCTTCTGGCTGCTGCCTTGCCTTGCAGCTCAGGGTACTTGGGAGGGAGGGAGGGGAGGAAATGTTGCTCAGTGCTCATCGTTAAAGCAATTCAGGAAATAAAAGTGAATGTCTCTCAGCACAATATATTCCTGGGAGCCTAATCTGAATGAGCAATTCATCGGCATGTTTCTATTTCCAGCAGGGGCTGTGCCAATTAAGAGGGCTGCATATAAACCCTTTTAGTGATGTACACTGGGAGGTAAAAATAATGATAAAATATAGACTTATTTTTTTAGCTATTCCTTTAGTAATAGTGGGAATGGAGCAAAGAGAACCTATGGACCTCTCCTTTCACAGGCTGTTTTCATAAGTATCTGGTCAGCTAGGAGAAGAGGTAAATTCTCATTTGGAAGTGTAAAGAAACTTGTCTCTTACTTCTCATGCATCCAGATGGGAAAATAAATGTTGCAGTGCAGCCAAGATTTGTTCTTTGAGAATTAAAGGAAACCCTTGCATTTTCGTAGTCAGAGTGTCTTTTTAGTGAAGCATCTATTGCTGGCTGTTAGAAAGCTAGGGGATTCTGAATTAATTTTAGCTACAAAGAGTTAAGTCCTTTTATTGTTTTAATATGAAGTAGGGATGGGAGAGGAGGGCACACCTGAGGGAGTCAAGCCTGTGGGATTCTGCTCTGTTGAGCAGGAAGGAAATAAAGAAAGTAACTGAAAGGACCCCAGTGACTTTCAGAGATGAGCAACTTTGGGATCTTCTCTGCATTGCCTCAGTCAGAGCTGCAGAACCACTGTTTTATACATCCAGTTGTGGTTTTATGCTTTTTGCTTTGCTACCTCATGGCTGCAATGACACCTTCACAGTAGCGCTGCTGTGAATCCATGAGCCTTTGAGGGAGGATTTCAGCCACAAAGTGGGGGAGAAGCTCCTCCTGCCCCGGGAGGAGCAGGAATTTGCCCTCCATTGAGCAAGAGAGAGAAGTTTAAAAACCAACATATGAGGGAACGGGGAATTAAGGCACCTGGAGTTTTCCAAAGAGCTCATCCTGGGAGACATGAATCTCTCACAAATCCTAGTGAGCTGCTGTGCTGTTGGCAGCGTGGCATCACCTGTGCCACAGGCAGTGGGCACTGAGCAAACATAGTATGATCATTGCTCAAGCCAAAGGCTGCCCAGAAAAAAATGAATGCATTTCCAATTTGTGGAAGTATTTGAAGCGTTGCAAAATGAACCTGAGACCATTAGAAATTTTCGGTGTGAGAAAAAAATAAACAGATGGTTTCTACACTACTTTAGTACAGTAAGTGATCCTCATTCAAAACCTTGCTCTAAGGATTTAATTTGAAGTTTCTTCTGCACAAATGCAGGTGCCAAACCACAAAACTGTTGGGTGTCTCGTAACAGGAGGGTAGCGGAAAAGAGCAGAAAACGTTTCTGTGCTCTCCTAACAAGAGTTGTGTCAAAAAAATTACAGCCCTGGCCAGCTAGGATGTCACAAAAGGTTCTTTAGATGCAAACCTGAAAACTAGGAGAGATCCTTGATGCTGGTGTGTATCAGATTAACTGGCAAGTATGTTCCTTATAGCACTGGAAAGGCTTGAGTTAAAAGTATTTAAAGAAACATTTTTTAAAAGTACCAAAAGAGCAAATAAAGTAGTCTTTGGATGACCTCTTGTTTCTCTTGACTAGCAGTAGCATTCATTAATCTACAGCATATGATAAAGTCAACCGTTCAGCTGGCTCCCAGTAAACTAGACTCCTTTAATTGACAAAGCCCCTGCCATCTAAGAATTTGGTTCACTTTTTCATATCATGCTAAAAGACTAAATAAAATCCAATCTTCTGGAGCAATATTGAGATATTACATCCAGATGAAGGGTGGGTGTCATAAGAGAACAGGCTGCTAGCAATATTCTCTAGGCTTCTTGCCATCAGCTTGGGTTAAAGTAGTGAAGCTGAGGTAAAAAGTAAAGCAGTTTTTATTCCTGCTGACATATTAAAAAAAAAGGAGTAGAGGGCACTTCATCAAGTTTTTTTGTTATATGATTATTGACCTGGGAGTAAAATGCTTATTGCATTCTTTGCTTCCTAATACAACGCTTGTTTTGTCTTAGAAAATCCTGTGCTTTATACAGGTAAATATTCACCTTTAAGATGAGAGGACAGAAAAAAATAATTCAGATTTGTACTCAGATCAGATTCCAAATGTCCATGAATGTGTGTAATGGGAGGTGGAAATTTCATATTTCTTCCCTGCTAATTTCATCAGGATGGGAGTGCACTATCCGTTCTGCTTTTCAGAGTGTGTCAGTCCTGCCTGGAAAAGCTTTTTATTGTGTAACAGCAGAATGTTGTCCCTACTGTGCTGGGCTATTGAAATAAGAAGCAGAGTTGCTACAGTCAAACAAACGCAAACCTTTGTACCCAACTGACAATAGCATTTACAGTGCTCTTCAAGTGATGCAAAAACATTTGTGCCATATGAAAGCTATAAGGCATTAAATGAAGAGCACATTTAAGCGAGGAGCTGCACAAAGAAGTCCACCTAACAACAACCTGATCAGCTCACACGGCAGCGGCTGCAGGGGTTTTGCAAAGACGGGACAGCTTACGCTGCACAGCTCCTCACACAGAACACTAAAACCCACTTTAAAATGAATCTTTTCCTGCACAAAGCTATGGCTTGGAGTCCTGGGGGTCCTCTCCGGCCATATAGATCGTATGATCACTAAAGCATATACAGTGCAGCATGACTATGGGAACTGCTTTCCTGATTTATGAACCCAGTTTCATGAATAACTGTCAAGTTTTCGTTCTTCTTCTCCCATTGTTATTCTATTTTCTATTCTGCTCTTCCCCTCCCCACAGCAGAGAGGGGACTTTCATAACACGAGCGATACCCAGGGAATACTGAAGCCCTGGTAACTAAGGCCCACCAGGGAAGTTGAGGGCAAACGCAGCACTGATGGCTATGTGCAGCAGAAATATTCTGTCTATTGTTAGTTCCATCGCATCCTGACCTTAACATTCCCTCCAGGGCTTTCTTCCCTGGCATACAGTGCAGCAACTACCTAGGGAATATTGCAAAAAAAGCGAGGGAACATTATCTAGTTACCTAAGGCAACTGAAAAGTTTTCAAACTGACCAGCGTAGTTGTGTTTCACAACTCCCATTTAACAGACAATGCCTGTCTCTCAAAATATCCGCATGGAAACGCAGAGCCAACAGGGAAGTTTGAGTGCTCTGTCTGTGTGTCCTGCCTGCATCCAATTAACAGCCAAACTATTTGAAAGGAAAGTGATCAAATGGAATGAATTAATTTAAAAAATATTAATGAATATGAAGTTTTTACAATAGAGATTTATGTATTTGCTGAAATGGGGTGCCTTCTAAGCTTTTGAAAGCTAAGCCCATTCCCTTGGGAAAATAGCATCTTTACTTTTATTTATTGTTTGTATTAGATTTGGGCAGTAAGGGATATTTGGCCAACACAGAACAAAAAGTCCTTCTCAGAAAGAACTTAGAGGCCAAGCTCAAGGCATCAAACAGGGAGTTACAGCCAGCTACAAAGAAATAATGAGCTGCTCAACACATTTGCCTTAATGTCTCCAGCTTCACCTTCTTGCTTCAGTTCTACTCCTTGTGTACTGCCCTCCAGCAGTTGCCCCATCCAGTCTTTGAAAATGCTGAGACCTTCGTAATACGATTGCATTTCTTGCATGCCTTAATGAATCATAATTTAGTCAGCTACATCTCAGAAACAGCGAGCTCCTTGTTGGCTTCAGGATACCCAGGACTCGGTAGAGAAATTCATGTGTCAAGGATGTGGTTTCAGCCTCTCTGCAAACTCAAACCAAGGCTGCTGAGCTGGTTACATTTGGACCATGTCTCCAAGGGTGGTGGTTTGTTTTTTTTTTTGTCTGGAACTGGAACAGCTGTATTTTAAATGAAAGGCTAAGCCTCAGGAAAATTAATTAAGAAGTTGAGTCTTTGCAGTCAACTGTATTGTATGCGTGTTCCTCATGCCAGTTACAGATACTGTATCTGGCAGTAATTTGCACTCTCAACAATTCTATTTAATTTTAATTTAGCAAAATGATTCTGTTTAGCTACTAAAGTCATAAAACCAGATTAAAACATCAATTCAATGAAATATATTGAAGTGTGTATTTAATTTTATGCATACAATTGCTTCTATTGACTTCCATTTCTATGTTTCAAAATAAGGAAATGCTTAAGTGTTATAACACTCTATGATTTTAGTACTGACAGCAGAGCCAATAGAATTTCGTCAGCAATGAATTTGACCCACTGCATTGAAAAAAGGTGAGAAAAGCTTTTAAGAATTCCAGAAGATTCAAGACTCAAGACAGTCAAAAGATTGCCCAACATATGCCCCTAAGCAAACTACTCCGGAATACTACTGTTCATTTTCTTTGTCCTGTTTTGCATGTTTCATCCTGTCTGAAAGGATGACCCAGACATCTTTCTGCTTGCAACAGAAATGAATAATAATGGAAACCATAAGAGAATAAGCAATATTTAAATGAGCCACACTTTGCTTTGGAGAAATGGCAACTTAGGTGGAGTAATTCAGACAAAAATAAAAACCCAAGACCCTTCCAGATTTTCAGAACCTATTTTTCTTGAGGGAGTCAGCAAAACTTTAGCTTCTGTGATGTTTCTTTCCATAGCGTATATAGCTATTGGAGAATAAGTCATAATTAAATATGTATAATAGGAAAACACCATGTTACATACATATTCAAGAGCAAATGTTAATTGATGGGCATAAGGGAATTTCTAGTGCAGAATTGGACCCTCAGAGATGCCGTCTTTGAGAACTAGCTATCTAGATACTTATATTACTCCCAGCACTATGATATCTGGGGGCCTTGCAAACGTTAATGAACTTATCCTCACAACCACCTTGTGAGGCTGGGAAGTTTTAGCATCGACTTTAAGGGAGTACAACCAGGCCCTAGGCATGCAGTAGCAGCCACAGAGGAGCTCAGAAGGAATCATGCTTGCTTCAAACAACATTAACTACTTGTTGGATAATAGCTGGGGATAATGGCACATACAGCGTCTGGTGGGTTGCCCCTCTCCCATAAATAATTTGGAGGAGAGAGCCTATGGAACTCCAGCGAGAGAGGTTTTGCAAGGAAGTCGGGGAAATAATACTGCTGAGCTATGGATTCCCTTCTCTCTTGCCTTCCCATCATGAAAGCCTGATGGCTTTCAGTCACCTGCAGTTGTAGAAATACACGTGTGTGTGCGCATGTGTGTGCCTGCGCGCATGCCCTTGGAAATGAGGAATGAGGCCGAGGAGAGAAAAAAGAGCATTAGACACGTTTCCCATGGGTTCAGGCAGACGGTTCCGAATGTCACGAAAATACAGCAGTTAGTTATATTTTGACTCACTTTGTGCCCGTTTTCGGTTGTACTGCCCACTGCAATAGCCATCCAAACAAAACCTTCTGTCAACTCCGGTGTGCAAAAGGGCTCAGCCCTTCCGTGTGTGATAAGCAGCCGCCGTGGATTCCTGAGTGCAGGAGCTCAGGTGGGAATCACACAGGCACCTGTGGTCATTTTTCTCCATCAGAAGGTCACATATCCCATACAGGCGTGGCCCACTGTTTGAAGGAGAAATGACTTTTGCACATATCCAGTTCGCCTTTTGGGATGTAATTTAAGAAGGGACTTTTTGTAAGGCACGGTGAGTATTTGGGCACAAAGGAGGAAGCAGCCTGACAAACTGAACAAAGCAGAGACATTTTCTCCCTCTCCTGAATGTAAAAACAGGGAACTTGCAAAGCACAAGCGTGCTTCATAAATTCCAGCTGCTGTCACTCAGCGCTGGAGAGGAATACAGGGGAATATCTGTTACGGACAGGCACCACAACAGTGGTTGGGTTTTTTTTTTTCCTTGCTGGCAGTCCGAGGCAGGGTTGTATTTAACTCTACTCATGATGAAAAACCAGTGGCCAAAGTCATTTTGATTGAACACAATATGAACACACAGTAAACAGCCTCTAAGTGTGTCAGTGTGAGTCTCCAGTGCTACCAGTATGCGTTCTCTGGCACAGCTACTCCCCCCAAATCTGGTGGGACGACACCAGCCTCCCAGGATGTCTGATATTGTCCTCGCACTAGAGAAGACCTAGGTATGTTCCTACCAAATTGCAAGCATTTGGCCCCAAATATTTGTTACCAGGACTGAGGCGCTGAGCTCTATAACCACAGTCTGATCAGCAATTTCATTTCTACTCTGCATAATCATCCTCCAAACGAAATTATTTCTGCATTTTTGCAGTCTGAGCCTCTGAGCTGCTTTTCCTTTTGTCTTTCTAGAATGGGAAATTTTAAGCTACTTTAAGTGTGCTGCTAAGATACACTTAATATATTGTACATATGGCACAAAAACAGGGAAAAAAGGAAGTTACTACTTCCCTTGAGCAGCTACAAAATACACCGTGGTTCAGCAGGAAGCAAAACATAGCATCTGAGATTTTCTTGTCAGGGAAGAGAAAGTTGCAGGCAACATGTAGGGCAGATGCCATTTTTCTGTGAGCTGTGTTGTACAATTCCTTAAGGCTCTGTTTTTCGGTTTTTTTTGGTTAGGTTTGTTTTGGGGTTTTTTTGGGGTTTTTTTTGGTTTTTTTTTTTTTTTCATGTAGTTGGTACGCACCCCCCCACTGACTGCAGTTGGAGTGGCACGTGTGGAAAAATGACAGAATGAGCAAACAGCAGGAAATTCGACAATTCCGGCTTGATTAAGCTTTCGTTGAGCTTTCCAGCACCTGCCTATCTCTCTGTCTCATCAAGCTGTTCCCAAAGTGAGGATTCCTCTCTCTTCCCTATGTGCTTTCCTAGGCATGGAGAAAGGGACGAGGACGGCAGCCTCCGTACTGGGATCTGGGGAAAGGGCTAGTTACAAGATATGCTAATTGTATGATTTTTTGAATAAAAGAATAAACTCTGCTTTTTCTGGGAATGTTTTCATTAAGCACCTTTCAAATTTGTCCTTGCAATCCTGAGACTGCTGGTTAGAGAATATTACTTCAATTTTTAACCTTTCTGGGATGGGAATTTCTTTTCTTGCCTTTTGATGACTGCACAGCTGCTAGTACAATAGAATGCCTGGTTTCAGGTGAAGAAAAAACCCAGTGCAAATGAATAGGAAAAAATAAGACAACATTGATAATTCTGAAGCCAGAGAAAGAAATACACAAAATAAGATCCTAGTCCCTCACAGAAAGAATTTGGGAACCTTGCTTAAAGAATGATTTAAAAATTGGCTCAATATTTATAAAGCATTTTGAGGTATCTCTAAAGTGAGATGATGTGAAATCACAATGTACCACATAGGGATTTTGCATGTATTTAAATATAAACCATAAACTAATAATTTTTTCATATTTCGATGGCAGACAAAATTTAGTCTTTTGTTATTGCACAGTTCCATTTCCCTGCATCAAACAATTTTGCCCATCACAAATAGCAACCTACGTCAGACTGAGATGTTGAGTTTGGGAGTTATCAGAGGCACAGAGGCTAAAACAAAATCTGACTAAAGGTCTGATGATTCCGACATTGGATTAAATCAATCATTAGTTCCTAAAGAAGTGGAAAGGCAAACTCTGTCTCGGTTAAATACATGAAAGCATATGAAATTATAGCCATATTGTTCCACAATGAATTTGAGATTTATTATACTCTTTCTTTTTGGAGTTGAGAGAAAGAAGGTTTTAGTTCACATTGGCTTAAACCCCTAGAGTCTAAAATGTTAATGAACATGCAAACAAGTTTTGCTTACAAAACTGTATTGTGTTAGGTGGTTTGAAATGAAAATAAACCTCTACCCAGATTAATATGGCAAAAGTGAGCTTGCTCAAAACATAACACAGATTCATTTAATTCATAACAAAGGGTTCACAATAACTCTGACCATTTTTTGTTTTCTTTGAAAAAAATGCAGATTTAGCAATACTGAAGTGCTTTCTAAATTCACTGTAGCTTTGCCAAATTGTCTGAAACAAAAACATAATGTTGAAAATGCTGTAATGTTTTATTTCATCATTTTTAAAATAGAATGCTTGAAATCTAATGACTTTTTGTTTTGAAATTTCCTTTAATACACTTAAAAAGTAAAGCTGCTTTAAAAAACTTCTTAAATTTGGAAGGGTTTTTCCAATGTGAAACACTTTTTTTTTTGATTCTGTAAAACCATTGGCAAGCCACAAAACTGTTTGTTCTGAGAGTTTTAATTCCTCTGGCTTTAATGAGAAATGAGGAAATGTATCTAGAGGAGAAAAGGTGTCATTCTTACTAGTATTAGTATGAAAAGACCTAATAAAGATGCACCATTTCCTAGGCACAACTGTCAGCAGGTCCAAATAAAGACAACGTGAGAACATAGGATTCATCTTCACCTGCAAATCTACATAAATAATATATGCACTGGGACTTTAACTTCCATCTTTTATAGCTGTTTTTCCTTTCACAAGTATGAGGCTACATAAAATGAACCTTATTTATTTTCTTGTTTTCAAGGACTGAGGTAAATTTTAAAAATCAGCTTTAAATCCAGGTTTTGAATCTTTAAAGTCTGAGGCTAGAGAAAGATACTCTTTTGTTAACTGAAACCTTCCTTGCTTATTCAAGCCCCCTTTGGCTCTGCCTCTCTGTCAATCTAACATCAGCAGTTTTATAAGCCCCAATCTCCTCCTCTTCTTTATCATGCTGTACTTTCCCCCTTCATTTACTGCATGGCAGCATTTCTTTTTTCTAAGTAGGGCATGTCTTCATCTCCCTCTCCATCTTTGTTCTCCATTTGGGGTGTTATTGAGCCTCATAATGTTTGTCTATAGGCATGGTAGGATGCATAACCTGGTAGAGCACTCACACTTTCAGGAGGATTATTATTTTTCCATCATTGTCTTCACAGGAATGAAAAGTATATTGATGAGGGATCCTAGAACTCTGCTTATCTTTTGCATATATCACTAAGATTAACAACAGAGGAACCGACAATTATAAATCTTTTATCTGTTCTATAAAGGGAAGGAATAGGACTAAAAGCAGGGAGGAAGAGAACAAGGCAAGGCAAAGTTTTGAAGAAGACAGTTGTGAAAATAATCTCTGAAGAATATACAGAGAAGGGCTATAATTACGATCTCAGCAAAAATAAGAGGCATTCAGCCAGATCTTTGGCTGATGTAAATCTGCACAATGTACAAAAATCATTAACACAGGGAAGGAGCTGGCCAAGTGCCTTCTGCTTGAGGCGTCCTATTCATGATTTAGTAATCTCTGCTCTCAGAGTTGGAGCTGGGCTGGTATTCACCAGGTGAGAATCCAAACCCTCACCTTAAAATCAAGATGGCTATTGCATACCTCAGGTAAATTGTGTGCAACTGCTACTTGGAAAAAAACCTCAACTTTTGCCTCAAATTGAAGTGTATAAATCTGTTTGCATATCCTGGGCTCAGCTTTCAGAAAGCTCAGTGTACTTGCTTATGGGTAGTTATCTCTTGCCTTCTTGAATTGCTGTTTGATATTTTATTGGCCACCCAGAAGGGTAATAGAGCAAATAGTGTGCTGATGTTAAAATGCAACTCAGGAATAATAATGTGTCGGGGTGTGCACATGTGTGTTTGTTTACAGGAAAACCTTTGCAATGAGCATATTAAGCACAACTGGACCTGAAAGAGAACTGTGAATTCAGCCAAGGATTTTTTATTTTCTTCCACAGTTTGGATTCATGCTGAATTACACCAAAGCAAAAATCCTCTACTTGGAAAAAGACTGCTAAAATTTCATTTCAGAAGCTCAAGCCCTCCATGTTTTCTAAACAGACCAGTCTCCCTGTGTCCTTCAAATGCTCAGCAAAACTGACACTAATGTCACCTGGACAAAGCAGCATCAGGGTCCAGCCCCGCTGTGCCCTGAACCTGGCTTCTACCCAAGATTGGATCTGAATACTGTTCTGAAGCAGAGCTGGGAGAAAATCTGACTCCAGGTGAAATTCTCAGCGTTTCTTGGGTCCTGGAGCTGCAAAAAGATTTATTTTATTTTATTTTATTTTATTTTATTTTATTTTATTTTATTTTTTTTGTGACCAGGGTCAAATTCTATCTTGGTTTGAGAAATATTTAATATTTCTTTGGACCTAACAGGCACAATGAGTGCCACCGTTTCCATTAAATTTCACCATTTCTGCTGAAACTATCTCATCAGATGTTTTCCAACCAGCCTTTCTTACAGCCAAATTGTGAATCTAGCTACATTTGCTGTTTTTCTCAGTATGGTTTAAGTTCCTTTGACCAAATCTCTTTGCTCCTACAGAAAGATACTGCAGCATCTTCAAATATACTTTGCTTCAAAACATTTCTGACAAAACATCATGTTTTACCAGCAGTTGAATTTTCACATATATTTGTATAAAACAGATCATATAGAAAATAGCACAAATTTTAGCATATGTAGTCAAGTGTTAACAGCATCTAGGAGGCATATGAAAGCATTCTGGTTTAGTTTGAAATTTGCTCTGTTCAGGATCAGCTGGACTTTAAAATCTGGGATCACTTTGGGTGTTCCTCAGCTGAACTGGAGCCATGGGGAGCACAAAATAGTAGAGGCTGCTAATATAGAGCTTGTGAATATTCAGTGCACTTTAGCCTATGTCAGTGACTTTAAAGGATGTTTGTAAATCAATGTCCCATTCTATGACTTCCATTGCTGAGTCCTGAAGTTTAGTCTGGGCAAAAATTCCAAAAACAACAGATACCAACGACTTATTCTGGATATTTCGATGTTAAATAAGGGATGAAAATTAAATCTAAGTGGTTTTTAAAAAAAAATTGCTGTGTATCTCGATGTACAGACTGCGAACGAATGAGAACAAGGGAGGCAAAATCAGACATTCAATGTATCAAATGTAATAAATCCTCTGAGGCCAATCAGCCCTCCTTCCCCCACTAACCTCAGCCCCACGTTATGCCAAATAGTGAAAGCAGATGTCTTATGAACAGGTAAAAAACAATCTGAATTCCCATTCCCCACAACTGAAACAAAATGTAGGGCTTGGGGTTTTGATTTGGGAAGCTTCCAAACTGAACTGCATGAGACATTTTATCCAAAGCCCTTCAAAGAAACAACCCAAAAAGAGGAATTCAATTTAGCTGGCACAAGGAGAGAAGATCTATTGTAATATGGAAGAAATTCAAACACTATAGGAGAGCAAAATGACATCTCAAATTGCTGTGATTTATCTTGCCTTGCTCACCTATATTTCTTCAAAATAGCAAGCTAACAAACCCAGTTGTAATGCTTAATACAGAGAAATCCTCCCCTTTCCCTGTCTCTTTTTTTTCTTCTAATTTTCTTCAAGGATTTGCAACAAAATACGCTTCGTCTTTGGTCTTAGAAAACAAAATCTTTCCTCAAGAGCATACTATGATCTTCAACTTATTGCTCTTGGCATCAATCTGTGCATAAAGAAAGTATTTTTAAGGTGCTTCGCTCCTTGAGAAAATGTAAATGAAATAAGATAAATATTATATTGGGATAGCTGAGACAGGAATTTTTCAGATTTCTCTGTGTGTGTATTACAGGTTCATTTTCCTGACTAAATAGTTCAGGAGCCTACCGGTGTGATTTATGTCCATTGCAGAGAGGGGTTGGGGTAACACAATCTCATCGCTCGTTCTCTGACTTGTGTCCTGGTGAGCTGGGTCGAGATGATTTGGATTCAGCAGGCATGAGCTGAGACTTGTGGTAGCTTCACAATGAAGCTGGATGGAAAGAGTTGTTTCCATCTAGAGGCTTTTTAGTGACTGGTATGAAATTCAATAATCTCAGTTCACTACCAATTAGCCAGACAGTTACATCCAGCGTGTCCTCACCTGCTTTGAGTCAGGCACAGCCCGCTCTTGGCTCTTGGCTTTGAACAGACTCTGCCCAGGCTTCAGTGAGCCAGACAGGCATCTTTTTGTGCAGCCCCTGCCAACCTCAACTGCCCAAACCACAGCTCAGCACTGTGTTTGGCACCCATCCTGGCAGTACGTGTTCGTGGGCAACTTCTGACTCCCCATGCAGAAGACCAAGAGTCTTGCAGCTTGTGTCCTTCTTCTGGGACCAGCAGGTAGGGCTGCTTTTTCCTGCTTGATCAAAATAATGCTTCCAGGGAAATGATGTATTAAAGGACGGACCAATGTGGCTGGACAAAGCTTAAGGTGATGATTGTACCAATTCCAGCCCTTTGTGGGACTGTGGAACCTCAGTATATTATGAATAGAGTTTTGCAAAGGGATGTTGAAGGTATTTTCAGAAAATGGCAGAGGAGAATGTCTTTTTTCCCTTCCTTTTTCTTCTAATACTTATACCACTGAAACAGCCCTCATCACTAGAGCAGGTCTCATACCTGCATCTGTACAATTGTCTCTACAATGCCTTCAGTTGTTTGGGGATCTGTGGGGGAGATAACTAGCAGGAAAGGAATCTGATCTCAGTAGGTCTTTGTGAGAGTTTTGATGCAACCTTTAGCTAATTAGTTTCATTTAATATAAATTCTCATGGCTGAAGTTCTCAAGAGACTGGAGGACTGTTCTATGAAAGGAAAAAGCTCTTATCCCTTGCAATACTTCTGTATGCTCTACCTTCTTGGGGGAAAAGGGGTAAGAGGTAGGCTGTGGAAAGCCACTATTGCCAGAAGATAGTTGGAGGGTTGGGTTTTGTACAATCATTCCTGTGTGATATAAGGAACTAGTTTGTAAAATGTGTATTCAGAAATTTCCCATTGATTTGCAGAACAAAATGAAACTACCGGAATAGCTACAAAGACCCCACCTAGTCGAACTGATGCTGCGTTGAGTAAATTTTTAGTCATATTGACCATAACATTGCTGTGAAATGTTTCCCTCTTAGTAGCTTTCCTTGACCACAGCCCTTGCAGTCAAGAAACAGGTCCAGATATGGAGGTGAGACTTGAACTGAAAACTTGAGAAGTAAGAATTATTGCAATGGTTGCAGGGAGCCCGGGAGCTCAGGGGTATTTCTGGAGGGAGCTGCATTGCTCAGCCTGAGATCCTCTGCATTAGCTGTTCCAGACGAGCCCTACGAGCAGTAACCCGGACATGTTTATGTAGTATAGGTAAAGGAAAAACAGAGAACCACATTCCTGTCTGATGCTCAGAATATAAATCTGTCAGAGGAGCCTTCGGAAGAGATTTTGGCCGAGGAGTAATGAAGTGAAGGATCTGTAGGTGAGTACAGATGACTTAGTAAACTAACATAATGGCTGATTGGGGAATTAGCAGCACTGGGGAAATTTGGAGTGAAACATACCCTGGACTTTCTCTGTGAATATGCCACTCAAGTTTGCTGAACATATTTCCTTAGATTTAACAGGGATACTGTAGAGAAAATTATCTGCTGTGTTTTGGCATTTTTTTTGCATCAGTCACAAAGCTTCTTCCCTCCTTCTGCCCCCCGGCTTTGGGTGACCCAGGAGTTGTGCTGGCTGAGTGTTTGTACAGTGCCCTGTACACAGCTGTGGTGAGGTGGGGGCAGGAAAGGGCCAAAAAAAGAGTCAGGTCTCCCTTCTCTGTTGAAAGTTAGTCTGCCTTAGAGGAGGGTTGGCACAGGGTAACTCTCAATAAAACCTGCAGCAGGTTGGAAAGCCAGAGGTTGAAACACAGAAATGGGTTCCTTTTCTACTGTGAGTCCTCTGCTCCAGAGAAGAACTGGGATTTAATTGATTTAAATGAAGCTGGAATTTACTTCGTTAAAAAGGAAGTTGGTTTGTAACTGGTTGAGAGTCTTGAGAGTCTAGCCTTTATGATATTAAGATAAACTGAAAAAGAGATGGCAAAGGTGTCACTGTACTTCATAAAGCCTGAGCTTTCTAGGCCAATACATAAAGCATCGCAGAGGAACATACTCTGTCTTTTTTAATGCATTGCTAAAAGATTTTCCAATAGTCAAACACAACTTGGAAATGGACAATGCCTTTCTGAAAACTAACACTGTGCTATAATATTTTTTTTTGACTGGGTGTTAATTCCTCTTTCTTCCCACTGATTTTTTCATCTCATCTCCATATCTTTTCATTTCTCTTCCCCTTCTTCTTTTCACTCATTTCGTTAATCCTATGCCACTGAGTCCCTCTGTTCATTTTCCTGCTCTTTTACTGTTATTAATTCTCCCCACCCAACTGTTTCCTGGGTTAACTATTCTGGTTAAGCAGTAGGATTGGAAAAGCCAGCACTTATTTTGAGAAGACCTTATGGGGAAAGAGGATTCATACTGTAATCTCAGGTGAGGGTCTAAACATTTCCCAAATTCTCTGACCCCTAAATATGAATATCATTTGACTTTGAATAATGAGCTATTCGTTCATCTCTATATAAAACCTCATGTATGCTGACAGTTCCCTATTGCCTTCCTGTCTGAAGTGGCTCAGGAGTATAAATTATTCTAGCGAAGGTTGGCAGTAATTTATGCTCAATAAATTGACTATAGATCTGCTTGTTTCAGTAGGTAGCATGGGAAGGACTTATACGTTTTGCTAAATTCCCTCATTTGTTCTCAGATGGACTACTCGCCGTCCTGGGGCTGATCATGAGTCCCAAACTGCTGTGATAGGCAGATACGTGTGTGCCTCCAGTAAAACTGCTCCTGTGAGTAGCAAGTTCCTGGTGTAAGGAAGAAGTAGCCAGGCTGGCCATTGAAAAGTCACTGGCATAACAATGTGGAAACTGGAGCCCATAGATTGGATATATAAAGGAAAATGGACGTTAGCAATGGCTGTTCTTAAAAAAATCCTCCCCACTTTGGCAGAGATTTATTGTATCTCTTTAGACTGATTTTTTCAATAAAACAGATAGGCCATGTAGGTTTTTGTTTTCTTTCCTTCCTTCCTTCCTTTCTTTCTTTCTTTCTTTCTTTCTTTCATTCTTTCTTTCTTTCTTAAAAAAATTTAAAGTAGACCAGTTCCTTTGTCGGACTTCTGCAAAAAAGAACGATACAATCCTTTTGTCCGAGATGCAAAAGACAGAAAGTAATTCATCACCTTTCAAGTACAATTTATTATGGGTCAGGGAGAAAGGTTTCACTCCTGATCATTAGGTTTTAGCGGTGCAGATGCTGGACATGATGAACCAATGAGGCTTATCAGGTGTGATAATCAAAACAGATTTTCTTTTGCCTCTGCTGTCATTTCCTGTCTCTTGTTGAGAAATCTAGGTTTTGGACACTGACTACCATTTCATAAATATAGACATACTCCTTTATTGTTCTGTGTGGAAATTATCACATGGTATTTTAAATCACAGTGATGGGAATGATTATCATGCCTGAAGTTTGATGCAAGTTTCAGTTCCTGGGCCTTGTGGAAGCATCAAGGGCAGCTCCACCTGCCTGGGTGTGAGCATTTTCCTTTCCCTTCCACCAGTGGTGGCAGTGGGCTAATGCAAAGCAGGGGGCCAGCCAGATGCATCCCATGGCCCATGTGCGATGGGTGGGCTCCAGGCTGGTTACCTTTCATTAAGCATGAGCTCAGAAATTTTGGGGCAGATCCTGCTGTGAGCACTGCAGAGGCAGATCCCTATGCAAGTCTCACTGCAGACAAAAGGTTTTGTGTGGCTGCAGAGCTCTGTGTGCAAATAAAAATGTGCTTTATGGTAATCACTGTAATTAAGGGTCAACCTTGCATTGTGGTATGACTCTGACTTCACTGAATTGATGCAAGAATAGCTGAATCCACGGGGCCACCTCTTCCATCAGTTCAGCTACCCACATAATACAGCTGTGCTTCGCTTTGCAGTTTTGTAAACTTTACTATTAGCGTGCCTCACCATTTAATGGCTTGGCAGCATGGCGAGATGCTCACAGTGAGCCTCGCTGGGAGAAATGGAAAAGCAAAATAAAGCACTGAGAGGGGTTTCTGACAGTGTTTTCAGTGCTTGTCAGCCATATAAAATGAGGCACCGTCAGTTCCAGGTTCCTCCACCAGCCCAGCCCACTGCAGGGCAAAGGCACAAATGGACTCTCTGACACCTAAAAGCTAAACTCACAGATTAATATTGCAACCTCTGACTTGCCCCAAAGGCAAAGAGAAGTACAGTCTTTGCTACACTAGATACACTCTGCACCTGTATCTCTAAACCTCTTGAACAGTTTTCCAATGAGGACTGAGTCTGTATATACACACATCTATATGCAGTATATACAGACATATACATGCAACAAATACATGTATATACATATAAAGAGTCATCTGTATTTCATAAAGCTGCCTCTGATTCCAGGAACAGCTGAGGATTCAGCGGTTGTGCTCCAAATGCTGGGATAATCCTGGTCTTACGGGAAATCAAAGACTTTGTGACTATTGTGACAACGAATAGTGACAACGGATGTGATGGGATATCGGTCCCATTCTCAAATAACATTAATGAACATTTACAACAAAATGAAGATTGAGCCAGTTATATGTGAAATGAGTTGTTGCAATTTTTTTTTCTCCTCTCCTCTCCTCTCCTCTCCTCTCCTCTCCTTTCCCAGCTTTTCTTTCCTTCCATTAATCACACTCATGGCAAACTGTGGGGAAAAAAAAAAAGAGTTTTAGAGTCTCTATTTGTCTGTAGGAATGTGTCAGAATTGGAGCCCATGGTGGGAAGGAAAGTGCCAGTTTTGGGGGTCTGGGGATGGGGGATCCCTCACTGCTGCCTGCCTATGGTGGGGGGACCTGCCAAGGCTGCTGTAGAGTCAACGTCTTTGCAAGGGAGCCGCAATGCAACACAGAACTCTATTTCCACCGAGTACCAGTGCCTGTGGAGAAATGTTTCCCCTGTTCATTGTCCATATAGGGGTGTTTGCATTGAATGGGATTCAATTAATTGGGAAAAGCTTGGGAATCCAGGACTCCTTTGCTTTCAGAAAGACTGGGGAAGGAAAAGGACCCTGGGACGAGCCCTTGGGAAGGCTGACCCAGACGTAATATCTGATTATCTGGGATGCACCAGGGTCCTGAGTAAATCTCTCCCTTTATTAAGTGCACTTAAGGTCGGAAATGAATCCATCTAATTTAAGTAAGTCGTACCAGACTAAACTTTGACTTCCAGGTAGATAACTTCTGATAACGCTGCCTGCCAGCCTGCAGGGCACCATCCATTAGATACAGTAGACATTATGGCCAAGTCACCTCTTCATCTTTTCCTCCCCGAGAACATTAATCTATTGAGTTTACATCTTTCTCTACAAAAATATATTTAATGTTGTTCTTTGAGAGAACAATGAGCCATTTCAACCTACCAGCACCTTGTGTTCTTGTCTCCAGAAGTGGGAGAGAATTTTTCCCGTAGCAGGTTTCCAAAGTGCAAGTGTAAAAGTAAATACCCCTTCACACCTTCCTCCCAAGGAAAGAATATTACTGCAGGTGTTTTTGATCAAATTTAATGAAGAGTATTGTATTTCATCAAAGCATCTTTTCCCAGCCACTTACATTTTGGCTATTTGCATCGTTTCGTCTGAGGATTTGGAGCTTTCACTGCAAAGGCAACCATTTGCAGACAATATTTTTATAAAATCCAGAGTTCCATTTTCTTGGAAGGACTTTTTCAGGGGAAAAAAATAAAACTCTATTTAAACAGCTTTCCTGGCTAAGCCTAAGAAAAGCTGTATGAGTCCGTGTTACTTTTTCACTTGTATAAATGTGTTTAGTTCTATAAACGCAAAGGTGCTGGCACTGCAGGTGTGTTACTGGGTGATAAGTACTGTTCATACCCTCAGTAATGCCATGTGGAAATAAATGACCGCATTCCAGATTATTTTAAACTCCTGACAGGTTCCGTATGGAGAGGAAACAGCCCGTACAAATAGATTAAGCACAGAACCTATGTTTAATGTATGAAACTCTCCGAAGGCACCTAGCGCTAAAAGGCACTGCAGGAATATGCAAAATCCCACGTGTTTGAACTGAATCGTTACAACTTTAGGGATTTTGCACAGAGAAACGCTAACA
Organism: Scolopax mira; assembly: GCA_004320125.1. NCBI lineage: Eukaryota > Metazoa > Chordata > Aves > Charadriiformes > Scolopacidae > Scolopax > Scolopax mira. Next base: position 144,928 of record BJBW01003049.1, read on the forward strand.
ATTGTTGCCCAGGGACGGTCTCCTTTTCTTTCCCATCCTTGCAAAGCTTCTGTGATAGATGCACGTCGCTCCCAGACGGAGAACATCTCTGACGGTAATGAAAGCACCCCATAAAGCAGTGGGTATTGGTGGAACATAATCATTAAGATGATTTTACTCCATAATGAGATGTTGCGGAGTACAGCTCCATTCAAAGCCCTTTAAATAATGTTAACATTGAATATAATAATCTTACAGGGAAATAAAATCCCTCTCCGAGTCTGGTTCTGCCTCTGAAAGGGAATCAATTTTCTTTGCCTGATAGCTTTACCCTGCACTTAACACAGATGGGGGAAGTCGGTTATTGTGAGGGTTGCCCATGAATTTCCTTATGAAGGTCAATTATTTTTTAAAAAAAAAAAGAAAAAAAGAAGAGGAAAGGAAAGAAAAAGAGGTCTCATGACCCCTATCCTGATGGCAAATGTGGATCTCCTGCCTTGCAGATCCCATGGGAAGGACCTGCCACTGCTGCTTCAGTGGTAGATGAGGTCACGGGATGACAGCACAGCTCTCTCCTAGCCCTGCCATGGTAGGGCAAGGTTGCTGGTCTTAAATGTATGCATGAGGAGCCTGTGTCATCCTTAAAATAACAATAAGGAATTAAATCATAGCCTGAACCAGGGTAATTTGGGCTCTGCATCTCTCCGGTTTAGCTGTGGCACCCTTGACCTGCGCTGTCTGAGCCACCTGGTGCAACCGCCATGCTGCTTCTATCATGTTTCAGACAAAGGAATGTAAAGAACAAATCTTAAAAAGATATCACAGAATCACAAAATGCTTTGGGTTGGAAGGGACATTCAAGACCATCCAGAGCCATCCCCTGCCCTGGGCAGGGACACCTCCCACCACACCAGGTGCCTCCAAGCCCCCTCCAACCTGCCCTTGAACCCCTCCAGGGATGGGGCAGCCACAGCTTCTCAGGGCAACCTGGGCCAGGCTCTCACCACCCTCACACCAAAGAACTTCTTCCCCACATCTCAGCTCCATCTCCCCTCTTTCAATTTAAAAGCGCTCCCTTCTCGTCCTCTCTGCACCTCTGAAAACCATGAGTTAACAATTTGTGGTGAAACCATAACAGTTCAGGCCACTGTCTACTCTCATTTACCATTCTGTAAGCCTACTGAAGTCCAGATTAATTGCCTTTAATGAGCTTTCCAGGGATAACAAAAGGCAGAATTTGGCCCATGATGTATCTTCTGCAAAATGCAAAGCCCAGGGAACGTGTATGTCAGGTAATGAAATGCCCCCATCAAAGTGGGGGTTCAGGTACCGGAGGGGGGAGCATTTAACAGAAAAATACAACTCGGAAGTAATTTTCCCTATAAAATTCCAACTGCAGAGTGTCACCATAATGCGCCGTAATGACTGGGAGGGGGTGTAATTTTAGAAAGTGGTTTTAAAACGCCGTTCTGGAATACATCTGGATTCTCTTAGGAACAAGTGAAATCTCATCAGGGACCACTTCAAAGGCCATTTCCTCATGGTTAAATTATCTCGCGTGAGCCTGCTGTTGCATGTACATTGTTACATTATGTATGATTTTTGACTGCTCCTAATATGAACAAACTGCACAGTATTCCATTAGTGATTTTCAATTTGTTCCGAGCCTTAAGTCCTGCAGACAGCCTTGCCCCGCTGGCATGGCTTTCCAGGTGTACCTCGGAGAGAATTTTGCAGCCCTCCAGCCTGATGTCCTGCCTAGAGGCTTTGGGAAAGCGGAGTTAATTGTGCTTTTTAGTAAGCACGCCAATTGCTTATTTGCAATAGTATTGTATTGTATTTGTAATAGTGTTTAAGTGGCTTTTGGAGTTTGAATTCTTAGGTGGGGGGGGAAAGAAAAGGGGGATTTTAATAGTGTAGGGATGGTGCTATGTCTCTGGGATGGCGGTACAATGCGACGGTGTCACGCCAGGTAATGTCTTCTCAGGTTATATTTTCTCATTTTCCCTTTTTTAGCTGCCAGGCAGGTGGCTCTCCTTGGTCAGCAGAGGACAGCGATGCCGGGGCGAAGCACATGTTGCTGGCAGGGGGGAGAAAATGATGTCACTTGCTTCCTGGCGAGGTACACCTGAACGATACAGATGTCTTTTTATGCCCATACCGTGATTGCACCACAGCACATCAAATTAAATTAGGTTTGGTGTGTGGTTTGTGTGGGATTTTTTTATTCATTTGTATTTGATTTGGTTTTTTTATTGTTCGGGTTTTGGGGTTTTTTTTGGGGGGGGTTGGGTTTGTTTTGTTTTTTTCTTTTTCTTTTTCTTTTTTTCATTGGTTGGACTAGATTGATATTAAAAGGTCCCTTCCAACTTAGGTGATTCTGTGATTCTGTGACTCTGTAATATAGCAGGGAAACTCCAGTCTCTTGTTTGTGCCACCAGTGGCTTCTCCTTGGAATCAAATCCAAATTCTTTCGTGGGCCAAAATCACGGGGAAGTTTAATAGATCTCCAAGGTAACTTTTAGCTTCATTTTCTTCCATATCCACAGGTATGCTGTCTCATTTCAAATTCTGTCAAACCCTTCTTCCCTCTCATGTCGTGGCCTGTAATGTGTGGTCCATTCTCATGCAAAAGCTGCTGATGCTGTAGGCACGATGTCAAGGGCGAACATCTAAAAAGATCACCTCTTCTTTAATTTACAGGAGATTTCTGTGGTCTGGGCTCATGCAACGCATCAGACGACCTCGTATCGACTTCTTTCACTTGGGCCAAACTTTTGCAACTTGATAAAATACATCAGTGCTTTCCCAATATTGCTCTTCCATAGAAGCAATTGCTCTGGCTGCCAGAGGGACATTATTCACCTGCCAGAAGGATGGAGGATAGAATATAAAATAGTCTTTCTCTGAAGATGCAGCCTATGTTATGAAGAAGCTTAAAAGCCTTGATGTTGCATCATCTTCTGTCTTTTTGGCATACAGTTTGCACCACGTTATCATTCTTCATATGTCCTTCATTGGGGGAAGAGTTCTGATACTATTCCCGCCGTGTGTCACCTTGAGGATTGGCCACATTTTTCCCTGATGCCTGGCACAGCTCTGCAGAGCTGTTTCTGGGGTGCCGAGGAGCCAACCCTTCTCATACCCCTGCAGCCCCTGCCATGGGGACAATATGGGCCATCTCTGCAGAGGTGAAGGTTAGAAATAGCAGCCTGGGATGGGGAATAACTAGACCGATTAATTGAAGCAATAAAAGTCAAACCCATCTTTTAGTAGCTTGAAAAGGTTTCAGTCATACCCAGAAGGATTTCTGAAAGTGGTTCTGAGATAGAAAGAAAAAAAATTTGCCAAGAGATCATAACCACCTCCTCTCCGAGCATCCTCCTCCCCAGAATCCCCTCAACACCCTTGCAGAGAAAGATTCATGAAAACGTGGGAGAAGGCTGCTCTTTGCTTTGAATCATTCCTAGTGCTGCTGTTCAAGATTTTGGAGACCTTCGTTTTGGGTCCATATGTAAGGGACCCAAAGGGACCCCACAGTCTCAATTTTCCTGCCCAGAATGATTATTGTTAAGATTTAGCTTGCTGCAGTTCTTCTTGAGAGCAGAATATCAGTTGAGAATCAAAAAAAAAAAAAAATTAATTACAGAGAATATATTCTCTTTTTATCAGTTAATACTTTTGTGTGTAATCTGAGTCACTTTTGTGTGAATCAAATATAATCATCCTCATAACACAAGGTAATTAAATGAATCATAAAGCAATGGCAATTACCTTCCTTCTCCTTGGGAAACCCTTATCTGTGGTTCGGCGAGGCTGGGTGGGCTCTCCTGGGGGAAGCTGGTGGTTGTGGAGGTGGGCATTGTGCATGGGGGCACACGGTGGAGGGAAAATAGGATGAGCTCTGAAAAGAGGGATGAGCTCTGGATGGAAAATTAAAACATGGAGAGGTAGAAAAAGTTTGTGAATCTTTTCTCTGGTATTTGTGGTCCCTGTGCACCATGTGGCCACTGTGGAGGGGGCTGCCATGGAGGGATATTGACCTTAATGAGGTTGACCACTAGCAAACACATCAGCCAGTAACTGAAATGAGATGAGTTAGGGACTAAAGTCCAGGTTAAATATCAAATGGAGGAGATGGTTGGTGTCCATTTGACACCAACCTCTGGTGGTGTTAGGTCCCTGGAAGAGATTTTCTCCTAGACACGGAGTGCCTGGTGTCTGGTGGTGGCCAGTGACCAGAAGACTTCCTGCAGGCTGTGGGTCTACTGCCCACCTCAGGCTCTTGTGCTTTGAAGTAGGCAACAACCCTGTGCCCTGAGAGGGTATAAATACTGCTGGTCACTGCTCATCGTCCCAAACACTGACCTGCCTCGTGCAGGGAACGAGCCTTGGAAGCTGATGCCGCATCCCTGCTCCACAGCATGGAGCTCCTGCAGGGGCAAGATTGAAGTGAGTACATACTGGAACAGGAAAAGAGAAAAATACCTATTAACTCCTTTTATAAATATTAAAGAAGATATTTTTATGGCTCATCAACACACAAGGCCATTTTGTTCAACATACTCTAACATGTACCGTGTGTATAACTTCAGCTCTGACATTTTTCAGGAATCCAGTAAACCCAGAGTAGATTGTTGTTTTTTTTAATGGACTGCAGTATAGCTTGAGGTAGGCATTTGATATCCTGACATTACTTGTGATTTGATGTTATGTGCAATTTTCTCAAAGCTATTTGACTTCCAAATCAGCACCTCTGGCTATACTTTGGGTTTTTTTCTCTCATCGGTGGATTTGGGGAATGTTTATATCCCCCCAAAAATTTGCTATACCATAAAAGGTCATGACTTGTGAATGTTTACAGAAATGAGATTTCCAGGCAACTCAAGTTTGCTCATACCAAAAGCCAAGTAAAGCTGGATGGATAATGGAATTTTTAAAAAAAATTAATAGCCAAAAAGAGAGAAAGTAGATTCCAGTGAAATAAAATATTTATTTTTTTCTTTAAGGTCAACCCAAAACAGCTCATTATATCCTAGATGAAATCTGCGTGGGGTATTTGGGGGTTAGTTAATCTTACTGTTTAACCTCTTTTTCAAACGGATTGATTTTGCCATTTTGAAATGAAATGTCAGGAGGAAACATTCTGCAGTTTCTGAATTTGCTAAATTCAGCCAGAATTCATATATCATTTCATTCCTCCCTGAGCACTGCTCTTCTGCTGATTTTTAATTAATCTCTAAATTTCTGCTCCACAGAAGGAAACAAGTGGGAAGAACAGACTTTCAATTAATTTTTGCCAAGACTTGGGAGATGCCACACTGGGGAGAAGGTGCACTGCAGGAGCACAGGAGATGGCACCATGGAGGTCCTGGAGGGATTTTGTATGCCTTTTCCATTGATGTGACCTCTGTCATCATCTGAGTCCTGTTTAGAAAAGCAAACAAAAGAAAAACACACTAACATAAAGTCTGTCTTGAAATCTGAATGGTGATGGGGCTGCTGAAATAATCTGATAAAATTAATGTGGTTTTGATAAGGTGTTTCAGACATTATTTACAACCTGGATATTCACCGGGTGCCTGGATATTTGCTAATTCTGTTGAGAAGAAAACACAGTAGGAATGAAATTTTTCACAACTCCTTTTGCTCAGTGAAGAGAAGTGAAGGAGATGAAATGTTTATGATCTGTCACAAATCAATATGGATCTGGAAAGTCTTTGACACATTCATATTTTTTATGAAAGAGTATGAGAGGATGGAGAATAGCAGGAAAAACAATATTACAGAACACCGACACCTTTGTCTGTGATCTGATGGGATGTGACTGATGTACCATCAGCTGAGAAACCCAGCAAAACACGACCTGCAAACCATGAATTGAGAACTGAGATGAAGCCAGCTCCCCCGCGGGTTTCCTTTTATTAAAACAAATGATATTCATGTTTTATGAAGTGCACGGTAAATCTATTGTATAAGTGAAGAGTAAGAGGAATTTTATTCTCTGGCTTGAGAATACATGGTTTTATTTACTTTAGGTATCTGAGAGTTGTAGCTGTGTATGGTGAGGACATATCACAATGCCTCCAGAGTCCATGTTCAGCTGGATACAGAGCGTGGGAGACATGAGAAAAGAATCATAGAATCATACAACAACAGAATGTTTTGTGTTGGAAGGGATCTTAAGGATCAACCAGTTCCAACTTCCCTGCCCGGGCAGGGACACCTCCCACCAGACCAAGTGGCTCCAAACCCCCTCCAACCTGCCCTTGAACCCCTCCAGGGATGGGGCAGCCACAGCTTCTTGGGGCAACCTGTGCCAGGCTGTCACAGCAAAGAAGTTCTTCCCCACATCTCAGCTCAATCTCCCCTCTTTCCTATCACTACCCCTTTTCCTATCACTACATGCCCTTCTAAAAAGTCCCTCACTGTCTCTCCTGTAGCCCCCTTCAAATCCTGAAAGGCTTCTATAGGTCTCCCTGGAGCCTTCTCTTCTCCAGGCTGAACAACCCCAACTCTCTCAGCCTGTCCTCACAGTAGAGTAGCGTCTCTCCAGACCTCTGAGTGTCTTTGTGGCCCTCCACTGGACTCATTCTAATAGGTCCATGTCCTTCTTGTGCTGAGAACTCTGGAGCTGGATCCAGTGCTCCAGGTGGGGTCTCCCAAGAGCAGAACCAAGGGACGGAATCACCTCCCTGAACTTGCTGGCCACAATTCTTTCAATGCAGTCCAGGATGCTGGGGGCTTTCTGGGCTGCCAGCATGCACTGCCAGCTCATGTTGAGCTTAAGACTGTCACCTGGGACCAAATGTGGGGTTTTTAAAGCCAGGTTGGAGTTGTGGTGGCACTGTATTGCAAAACATAACTATTATTCTGATGTTTTGTTGTAAAAAAGAATACTTCGCTGCAATTTTATGCATATTGCCTACTTTGAGATCGTTTTGTAATGTAATGTTTTGTGCTAAAATCAACCCAGATTTTGACAAGGGCTGGGAGGGATTTTTGGCAAAATGTTGGTGAAGTTTGACAAGGCTTTGACAAAGAACTGAGGAAAATCAGCAGTTTTGGCTTAGCTTTGTTCTGAGTTTTGGGTTTGTGTTCAGAGCAAGGACATACATAGAAAAGGACATTTTGGCAAGAGCCAAACCACTGATCTTTTGGGTCATGGCAAACCAAAAATGAGAACTGCTGACCATGAACCACCTTCTTTGAAAAGATGGAGAGGAGGGAGCAGATACTGCTGTGCTTGGTGGAGAAAGGCAGTGAAGAGAAGATGTGGGAAAGTTCTCAAATGTTCCTCCCCATCACACTAACTCTGTTTATTATGAATACAATGGGAAGGTTTTGAAATTAATGCAAATTTTGATAGAGCTGCACCATGCCAGCTTTTCACTTGCTACTTCAATTCAGGTGATTCTTGTTCTTATAGAGTTCGTTTGGTATTTTAAAGGACGGAGAGTTCATGCAGTTGTGGTGCATATCGGGGATTTTCAGAACTGCTGACCTGCCTCCTGGTACAGATGATTTATTCATTTAAATAAAACAGTGATGGAAAATTTTACTCTTACTGCAGAGGCATCGAAGGAGACCACAATACGTATGGATTGCATTTAGAGTTCCTCTCATTTGCATGAAGCACATTACTTATGAAAAATGGAGTATGAAGAGACCAGGAGAAAATAAAGGTATGATTTCCTCTTCTGCCACTCGTGGCTTTGTCCTATATCATTTCAAAAAGCATGAGACTGCTTAAAAATATCCTGCAATTGCCCATGTCTTTGTTTTCTATCAGAGACGTCTATGGCTTGTTACGCTCTATACTCGTGGCTTTCCTGCAATCTTCTGGCTGTTTAGCTCTGAAATAATGTAATCCAATTTTCTTTGTTGCCATAAAGGCCTTAATTATGGCTTCACGGGATATTATAATCAGAACTCGTTGGATTTTCTCCTATGTCAAAGTGACGTCTGCTTCAAATTCATCAGTGTCCTTGTGTTGTTGTAAGCACTCGGAGAGTCTGGAGGTCACACCTCGCCCCGTGTGTCATTGCCAAACATGAATTTATTCAGCGTCGTTTCTCCTACAGCAACATAAATTCTCAGCTTGCTTTGAATTTTTGCCTTTATCTGCAGGTTATTGCCGCAGAAATGTGATAATCTCTCATTTAAGCCAGTGCTGATAATGTCTTTCCCACTTTCACTTTTTCTGTTGCAGGATGAGCTTTCATCTCCCTCATCCGTACACCCCAAGTTCCCCTTTGATGGTGGGGTCTGTGGGGGCCACAGGGTCTGGATGGACACTGCGAAGGTGTCCACCATGGTCCTTTGCAGCCTTGTTTAATTAACAGAGGGGCTTTGTGTCTGAAGAAAAAAAAAAAAAAAAGCAAATTATTATTTTTTTTTTGGAGAGCACCATTATCCTGTGTTCATCAGGATATGTTCTTATCACAGATACATTTGATGGCAAAGGTGGTGTTGGCTTGTCTCCATATATTTCCAAGTCACCTCTCCAGGTTTCTTTTTGGGGGGGGTGGGGAAGAGGAAAAGAGGAAAACATTATTTCTGGTGCCTCTCTAGGATCTTTTGCGTGAGTTTTGTGTTTCAGAAATGGCCAAGGATGGCTGGGAAGGCTGTGGGGCACAGAGGAAGTGGGGATGGAGCGGGGCTTTGCAGGACCACCACAAGGTATCTGCAGCCCCTGCCCATGGGGGGCACACGTTTTGGAGAGAGCGGGGGGGGGTTTAGTTCTGGGATGGGCACGGAGAGGTGGGTTCAGTGCTGAATGCATGCCCTGTGGGTGAAGCACCAGATGCTGGAGCAAAAATGATGTCCTCAAATGGGAAACCTTTCCTTAGGGCTGAAAATTTGTTAGAATTTCCAGCAGCGCGTGTTGAGCATGGCTGAAGGCAGGGGAGTGGGTTCGCTCCACCCAGGCCTTGCTAGTCCCCTGCATGTGGGCTGGCAAGCTCTGGGCTAGTTTCTTTCTCTAGGAAAGCAAATTAAATCCCTTTTGGATTTGTGTGCTCATGTACAAAGTGTCACGCAAAGAGCTGTATCCCTCCCTCTTTCTCCCATCCAACCTCCAGTTTGCCCTGGTTTGCTGGGGGTGACAACCATCCTCCCGTTAAACACAGCCCTAGGATTTCCCAACAGTGTTTCCAACCCTGTTTACCCACCCCCGCTCCCCTTTTTAAAAGAAAAGCCCGAGACAGATTATAGCTATTTCCCAGCTTTAATCACTAAATACATTGTGAATTATTTTATTTTCCCAGAAATACCAGTTGGAGTGGTGCGTGGCCGACCCCAGGGAGCCCGTTTAGGAGCATCCTCCCCAAAGCGAATCCAGCTGGGCGTGAAATGAGCCTTTTTTGTCTGGCAGAGCCACGGGAGGGGGTCGGTAGGGGCAGATCGATACAGCCCAGCATCTGAAACAGCCCAGCCAGGGACCGTGGGACAATAGGAAATAAGGTCTAAAAGCTCCACGCTGAAATGCAGCCCATTACAAATAATAATAATTTTAGTGGGAGCGAAAATTGCTCCTCTTGCTCCTGTTTTAGCAGTTCAGCTGAAGCCCTGAGCTGGGAACGATGCCCTTGGATGTTGTTAGTCTTTTCCCAACCTGAGTGTGACAATAAAATCACATCTCCATGCGGATCCACCCAGCTACATGGTGCTTCTCCATCCCCCCAAACAGCCCATCTTGGTTCAGAGCAGCATCTTCCCTTCATGTCTTTTTGTACTGTGTTTCAAAGTAATTAACCCAAATTTCTCCAAAGTCCCAGTGATGAATTCTCTGCTGCGGAGTGTTCCTGTGCCTACGACATTCCTGTGCCTTTATTTTATTGCGGCTTCCGCTATTTTGCTCAGTTTATCACTGAGCGCAGTAAAGGCAAAGGCAGCTGCTGTTTCCAGCAGGGAAAATACCCATTGTTATTTGCATATATGCAAAGTGAATGTCTCTGCAGGCGTTTCTGGCAGGAGGGCGGGTTGTGGGGAAGCGAAGCCCTGTCTGTGTGTGGGGGGACGGCATCAGGCTGGGGCCTCCTCTGGTCCACAGGAGCATCTTCTATTGCTTTGAAGCCAATCCATACAGCAGCTCGGCTGGCATTGCCATAAAAGAGACTGAATTTTGGTGGGGTTTATACTTGTTTTTCCCTGTACGTGGCATTTATTTTCCCACTTTATTGCCTTGCAGGTGTAGGAAGCTGCTTTGCAGTGAGGCAGAGTACTTCAGCGAGCTTTGAACCTCGGTCCTTGCATCTTCCCAAGGAGCTGTATGCAATTTGATGGTCAAATACCTCCTCCTCAGAGAGCATGTAAAATCAGATCCATCAATGTTATTTGCACAGTCCTTTGTTACTTACCGAGATATTTTTGGGGGCTGAAAAAAAGCCTGTAAAGTTCACGTTAACATTTCCCAACTCCATTATTCTGATATTTGGGCTCAAGACAGAATTTCATTTGCCTAGTTTAATCTTAAAATGCCAGCAAGGAGCTGTGATGGAACTATTTCATTTTCATGGAAAAAAAAAATATAATTTAACATTGACAATGAAGGAGTGAATGAACTTGAAATGATTTTTCCCTCCTGTTCTTTTCAGACTAGCAGGAAAGCCAGAGCCAGCCCCTCCCAAAGCTCTGGTCCATCCATCAGGGAACGTAAATCACAGCCTCCACACGAGGTGTTACCCTCACACAGCTTTATGGTGACTATAATTTAAGCCTTCATGGACTGTGAATCTTTCTCAGAAGTTAAAGGGTGTTCACCCTGCCTTTCTCTCTCATTCCTATGTGTAGGAGACGCTGCTCATGCTCAGAGCATCCCTTCTGGTTCAGCTCCCTGGGAGTTCACACCAGCTGGATAGGGCCTGTGCCATACCCATTCCCGTGCCATACCCATTCCCATCTTAGAAACATGAAGGATTATCTTATTTTCTAATTGACTTTTGATTTGGAAGTTGTCAGAGACGAGAGCTTTGCAATTAAGCAAGGACTTAGCATTTGATTTGTTTTATTTCGAAAAGGTTCCTGTCAAAATACCCCATATTTCCTTGGCTTTGTTTCTCCCGCAAGATCCCAGCCTTGTTTACTCCTCTCCTTTTTGCTTTAGTGTCCTGACCCTGCCCTCTTCCTCCTTCTTCCTCATACTGTGCTTTGTCACTAAATCTTACGATTATTAAATAAAGTCATTTCTCCTCGGTGCCATTGCCCTCAGCTTCCAGTGGTCCTCGGGGAGATCTATCTGAGGACAGCACGTCTCTTAAATAACACTTGTAATAATACTCCAAAAGCACGATATACGGTAATTGCTGCTGTTAGTGCCTTAATGCATCGTTTGCTCAGCTCAGGCGGTGGTCGCAGGCTCCAGCACCACCAAAACCAACCCACTGACAGGTTGTTTGATAGGTTGGTTGAGTTGGGGGGTTGTGTGTGTGTGTGTGTTAGGTAGGTTGTTGCTTTTTTTCTTTTTCCTCTGAGTTTTTAATTGTGGAGCGGGTAGGGAAGAAGGCAGCATATAAAAGATTAATGGTGCTATTGATCACGTAACAACTCGGCGTGTGAAGCTGCTGTAGACATCTGAGGGCTACCAGCGTTCCTGAACATGAAAGCCAAGGCAGGCGGCTGCGTTTGCCTGCATGACATAGTTTCTCCTGGGTTGGTTTGGTTTTTTTTCCCCCCTTTATGTTTTCACTCACATCCTGCGTATGTAAAATGAAGCGCTGTGCAGAAGGAAGCGGAGAATAATGAGGGTCAGGTGGCAGGCTTCTTATTTATGAAGAACCCCCCTTGTAGCCTTGAAAATAATTTTCCAGTGTTGTTGGGCAATCAAAGCCAAGGATAAAAATGGGAAGATCAAATAAATAACGTAGAACTAACGAAGCTCTATCTACATGCCAGCAAATGTCAGGGAAAAAAGGGTCGAACATGCAAATGCCTCTTCATCTTGCTCCCCAGGGAAAAGTTCAGAGAGACTGAAGGTCATCTTAGACGTTGCAGATGGGTATAAATTGATGCTGGAAGAAAGAATCACAACAGGAATCTTTCTCTTGTTTCCAGGGTTTGATCCCCAAAGAAGCCTTATGTCTGAGACGAGCTGGGGCATAAATGCAGTCCTGGGCTGTACACTGGAAGGTCTCCACCTCTGTTGGTGGCGAGCCAATGGGACAGGCAGTACCCCTCAATCCACTGGTTAGAAACTGGTCTCATGTCAATAAATATGAGGGAAGGCAGAAGTCATTCTGGCTTCTGGATGTCCCAAAGCAGCCTCCGTGATATCTTTGCGTACAGCCCCAATTAATTGTGTTATTTAATGGTACACTGGAGGATGCACTCAAACAGACAAGAAGCAATTCTGTGCTGACAGCAAGGATGAATTAGATGACCTAATTCTCCAAAGTATGAGATTTCAGACTGCTGTATCAGCTCCGTGTCCTGGGGTAAGTATTTCATGCTGCATCTTGGCATACTCTGAGTTGTCCAGCCCCAGCACGGTTTGGCTGCCAAGACATGGCTTTTTCTGTCCAAGTTACACCTGAGACTCTGGAAATGTACCTATATTCCTCCTGATTACTGAATTTTGTTAAAATACATCTGAGAAGATACCTTGACATCTTCGATGAGCCCCTTGAGCAGCAAATGTGTAAGCCTTTTAGTCCTCTCATTTATGAACAGCTGAAAACGCTCAGAGAAGCATTGGTGGAAAACAAGATAAGAGCATCTGACAAATACCTTATTTAACACATAGCAATAGTAATAATACATAAAAATTGCCACAGTATATAAATGCTGGAGCACAGCTTCTGCACAATGATAACTTGTTGTTGTTGTTGTTGAAAACATTTAAACTTCCATATACCAGAAGGAAATATGAATTGAAGAGGCTTCAAGACCTATTTAAAAAACAACATTGTCCGTGACCATATTTAAGTCTGGGGGGTCTGACAAGATTAATGAGAAACAGCTTTCCTCCTTCTAACACTAGAAGGAACTCCATCAGCTTGAATTATGAGGTGAGTGAAACTCTTTTCTGTTGGTTTCATTTTTGTTTTTTTCTTAACCAGATTTTCCCTTCCTCTATTTCTGAAGTATCTTCATCCTCTTCCTTTTAAGAGAATCATAGAATTGCTTAGGTTGAAAAAGACCTTTAAGATCATTGAGTACAACAATAAACCTAACACTTCCAAATCCACTACTAAACAATGCCCCTCAGCATCATGTCTACACATCTTTTAAATACTTCCAGGGATGGTGACTCCACCACTTCCTTGGGCAGCCTGTTCCAATGCTCAACAAACCTCTCAGTGAAGATTTTTTTCCCACTATCCATCCTAAACCTCCTCTGGTGCAAATAGAGGGTGTTTCCTCTTGTCCTATTGCCTGTCACTTAGGAGAAGAGACCTCCCCTACCTCATTACAACCTGCTTTCAGGCAGAAGATGTGATTGTGAAGGCCATCTAACTTAGCTCTCAATCCATTCGGATTTCACCATCTTCACAGAAAAAGACCCAACCAACCTAACCCAAAGCTTGTCCTAATTTTCCCTTACAGAGACACGGATTTCCAAGAATCCCAGCTGTATTTTGACATCAGTCAACACTTGCCCCAGTACATGGCTTGATCTGAAGGTCCTGCTGCGTCACTTCCTTGTGCCCAGCTTCTGTCCCACCACCACACTTGGTGGTTTTCCTGGGGGCTGTGTGGCCATGTGTGTCTTTATCACTGCTGGGAGTGAACAGCTGGCTGGGTTTGGGTGTTGGAAGAGCTGAGGGTGTCCCCCCAGTAGGTCCGTGGTAGTGGTTGGAGCCCCAGCGATAACCCGGGGGGCAGCCCCAAGGAGAAGGCGTCCTGTTTCAGCACAGATTCCTTACCCGGCGTTAAGCTACCTCTTGGCTGCTCTCCAGAATGTAAACATACTTCAGAGCTGGGACTTGGGAAGTAATTTAAAATGTGTTAGCTCTAATGTTGGGAATTTGGGACTCCCGAAGCCCAGGGCCTAAAAGGAACATTGTTTTCCGTCTCATTAGCCCTTTTGCTGAACTCCGGTAACAGCCTCCCTGGATTTTCCCACCAGTATCCCTTTATCTAATGGGGCTGAGAAGGAAAACCTGTTGCAAGCATTAAATATTTTCTGATCGGTCGTACGCTTAATTGTGGCCCTGTAGGATCATATTTATGGTTTACAGAGCTCTTATGGCTGTTTCTTATGTTACAGCTTTAAACTCTGAGGATGCTGCCAGCTGCAGAGGTGAGCTGCCTGGGGACACGCGAGCAGGGTTTTTGGGGGAAAGCTTTCCTTCCCATGCTGCCTGTGGGTCATTTCTCCTGGTGCTCATGCAATGAGGAGGAAAAAAGATGTCCAGGAGTTAAAAAAAAACCCCAAAACCAGCTTTGAGAAACGCCTCTGCAGGAGGGGCTGGATAGGATTTGGGAATCCCTGCAGGATAATCCTCCCCAGGGGTGCCTGGGATCTGGCCATGGGCTTTTCCGGATGGCTCTGCCTCTATTTCTGATTTTCATACCAGTATTTCTCAGGCCCAGGGTCCCTCCCAGGGTCCGGTGTGGGGATTTTGGTAATTCCCATGTGTGTTGAACTCAGATCAAGAGCCAGGCTGGCCATGAGGAGCTCTGAGCCATGGGGACATCTCCTGCCCATGGAGAAACATCTGGGCAGCTTGTGTCTTACTCTGTTTCTTGTGGTGGTGAATGGAGTGAAATCCAGTTGGTGGCCAGTCACAAGTGGTATCCCACAGGGCTCGGTACTGGGGCCAATTCTCTTTAACATCTTTATCAATGATCTGGATGAGGGGATCGAGTGCATCCTCAGTAAGTTCGCAGACGACACCAAGCTGGGTGGGAGTGTTGATCTGCTGGAGGGTAGAGAGGCTCTGCAGAGAGATCTCGACAGGCTGGATGGATGGGCTGAGACCAACAGGATGAGGTTCACCAAGCCCAAGTGCTGGGTCCTGCCCTTGGGTCACACCAACCCCCTGCAGCGCTCCAGGCTGGGGCAGAGTGGCTGGAGCCTCCGGGCAGAAAAGGACCTGGGGGTGTTGGTCGACTGGGCTGAACATGAGCCAGCAGTGTGCCCAGGTGGCCAAGAAGGTCAACAGCATCCTGGTCTGGATCAGGAACAGTGTGGTGAGTAGGATCCGAGAGGTGATCATCTCCCTGTACTGGGCACTGGTGATACCCCACCTCAAGTGCTGTGTCCAGTTTTGGGCCCCTTACCACAAAAAAGACATTGAGGTGCTGGAGTGGGTCCAGACAAGAGCAACAAAGATGGTGAAGAGTTCTGGAGAGTAAGTCTTATGAGGAGCGGCTGAGGGAGCTGGGGTCAGTCAGTCTGAGGAAGAGGAGGCTGAGGAGAGACCTTATCATGCTTTATAACTACCTGAAGGGGGGGTGTAGAGAGGCGGGGGTCAGTCTCTTCTCCCAAGTCACAGGTGACAGGACTAGAGGAAATGACCTCAAGTTGCACCAGGGGAGGTTCAGGCTAGATATTAGGAAAAATTTTTTCACTGAAAGGGTTATCAGACATTGGAATGGGCTGCCCAGGGTGGTGGTTGAGGCACCATCCCTGGAGGTGTTCAAAAGACAGGTTGATGTTGTGCTGGGAGACATGTCTTAGTGAGGGTGTTGCATTTTGTTTGTTGTGTGGGTGTTTATTTTTGTCACGGTTAGGTTGATGGTTGGACAAGATGATCTTGAAGGTCCCTTCCAACCTAGAAGGCTGAAGGATGGAGGATGGAGGGTGAAGTCTGAAGAATGGAGGATGGAAGGTGGAGGATGGAATCAGAAGGATGGAGGGTGGAAGAAGGAATCTGATGGATGGAGGGTGGAGGATGGAGGATGAGGGATGGAGGGTGGAGGGATGGAAGGTGAAGGGAGTCATTTGAAGAATGGGGCAAGATGAAGAATGGAGGGTGAAGGATGGAGGATGGAGGGTGGAGCACAGAGAGTGGAAGACGAAGGATGGAGGGTGAAGGATGGAGGAGCTCATGCCAGGGTGTCAGGGGCTGCTTTTGCCATCAGGAGCCTGCAGTTTTCCAAAGCTATCTTAAGGTGGCAGGGTTGCAGTCTGCTGGAGGCTGAGCCCTGGGGCCGGTTGGTTTGCAATCCAAGGGGAAGAAAGGTATTTCATAAAAATGATCATTTGTCTTGCAGAGCAGGCTGAGCTTTACCAGAGAGAAAAAGATCTGAAAGCAAATTACCCCATCCTAATTAGAAACGTGCTGGCACTGAAATACTTGGGCCATTACAAATTTGTGACTCCCTTTGAATTTCTCTGTGCCAGCACATGAGGAGATGGCGAGTGATGATCTCCTGCAGCTGGTGTCCCACCCTGCCTGTGCAACCCAGCGCTGGGTGCTCTCCCCATCTGGGGCTGGGTGCTGCTTGTCACCCTGTGCCACCCCAAGGCTTCTGGTGGGACTTTTCCTTGGCAGAAACCACTGCCACCGAATGTGCTGCAGAACCAATGGCACCACAGGGTGGAGGAAAGGAAGGGTATGATGCCCAATAGCATTCTCATTGCTGGAAAGACAAATCACATTGCACGGTTTCAATGGAGCACTAGAAAATGAGCTTGAAATTAGCTGTGTTTAGCTATGTAACGTGTGTTGGGGTCATTGGTATCTCTAGAGCACCCCTCCACGTGCTCTCAGGGTAGGATGGATGTCTAAATTGTGGAATATTTTGTTTCCTGAATTAAAAAATGAGCTGGAATCACGTGAATGTCAGTTGTATTGTTATAACTTGTTATGTGTTATTTCAAATGTTAGTAAACTCTATCCAACGTGGCTGAAACCATTTCAGTTCATTATCTAGGTCGAAGGCTTTCTGCATTTGAGTGTTTACAGCATTTAGAATAGAAATTAATACAGTGGGAAATAATCCTTAGCACTTTGATGGAGCTTTTGATGTGTGCACGTCGGAGGTGATCTGCCTCCATTGGAGGGGCAGGAGTCATGCCAGTGTGTGGAGAAGATGCCACAACTGGGATTCAAAGTCAGCTGCTCCTCCCTCATTTCCACAGCTCATAAAAGAGAGAATCGCCTGGACACGCCTGACCCACCCTTTGGAGTCAGAAGGTAAAGCGGAGGTGAGGTTGTTCATCAGGGAAAGTTTTACACCACAAAGAGCAAAAATGAGAAATAGTTCTTTTTTAGTTACAGTATGTTCTCTCCACCCTCTGCGAAGTTGCATGGATGAGTCCATCGTACGGATTGCTGGTATGGTGAGACATGACACCTCCAAGAAACCCTGGGAGATGTGCCCAGCTTTCAAAATGAAATGCTAAATGGGAAGAGCTTTCCCCAGCTGCCTTCAGTGGAAGATGCCACCATTAGGGGTACAACCACCACCAACGGTGTGCGGTCAGCTATCAAACATGGGGCCATCGAGTCACTGATGGTGCTGAGAGGTCCTTGACCTTCAGAAGGTGAGGAGATAGAGCTTCAGGAGGTGGAAGCTGGACTGATGCCCTCTCCGTGGGCACAGTAAGCTTTGCTGTTTAACTCAGCTCCAAGCACTGAGCCGGCTGCGTTTTGGGAGGAGGAAAGCAAGTTTGGCTTTGTAGGCTGTGGCACATGGGGTGAATTTCTCAATGTGTAACAATGGAAAGAAAAAAAAAAATAATTTGGGCCTGTTTTTTATCTGCTGTGACTATCTGCTGTGTTCAATAAGCCGTGAAATTCCTCATTTCTCAGGACAGATGCAGTGGGCGACTACAGCGTGTTGCATCGTGGGCTCCCTGCCCACCAACCTGCGCGTGTTAAGCACCTGGAGCTCATGATGTTGATACCTTCACCAGCGCTGAGAAACCTGGGTGGAGACAAGACTGCCTTCAAAGGATGGAGGAGAAAACGCAGCTTTGGCCCTCAGCTGGTGTTTGACCTCTTCTTCTGGCAGCTGGTCGCTGAGACAGCAAAATGTGGAGCTTTGGCTGCGCCTGGCAAGACCCTCCTGGGACCATGAGCATCTGCTCCCGTAAAGTGTAAGAGGGAAGGGTGGTCAGTGGCAACCAACCCGTCAAACCCCCTCTCCTGCTCCCTGCTGAGGGTACAAATTCTCTGATAAAGGGACAGCCAAGACAGTTGTCTTTGCATTTAATTATGGTTGCTTGGCCAGGGCAGGCATCTGCTGCAGAAGCACTGAAAGGACAAGTTCCTCTAAGAGCTATTTGTGTCCATCTCTGCTCATACTAAAGATACACGAGCATCCTGAATTTTCCTGAATTTCACCTCTTGTGTTTCTAGATCTCCCACGTGTGTAGATATCCTCTCTTGCCCCTAATTTCATTAGCGTTGCCCTCTTGAGAGCTGATCCAAAGAGCCCACGTAGGGTCGGCTGAGGTGCAAACATCCAAATGACTCCAGCAGAAGGGATGGCGTAGCCCAGCTCTGATCACCCCCTTTCCTCTTCATTATGCACTTCCACTGGCTTGGAGCAATCAGGCGTACCACTATCAAGGACATTGACGGATTAGCCTCATCAGTCCCCTGCTGTGACCGCCAACTTTCCCTGTATTAATCAGAAAAAATAGCTCCCTGATTGCCATTTAAATTGCACAAAAGATATATTTGTCTTGTGGTATAGTCCATGGCATGTCAACGTGCTGCGAGATGGCGACGTCTTAAAGGAACTTTGCTGCTGTGGTTCCCAAGAGGTTGGAAAAGCAGAAAGCTCATCAAGAGAAACATTTTGCTTCGGTTCTGTTGGTCTCAGGCCAAATGTGCATCAGTATAAAAAAATGCAACACCTCTCTGAGGCTATTGTGGTGGCAAGTAGATTATACTGGGTAATGTTAAATACATACACTCGTTACAGTGACTTGGGTTCTGACTTGGGCTCTTCATGTCCTCCTGCTTTTGGATGTGGCATCTCTACTGCTTCATTTTTCCTTCTGAGCTGGCAAAAGCAATCTTGCCCCTATAACTGAGATGATTGGGGTGTAGAGTTGCAATAGTGTTTGTTTTTCCTCCCTCTATCCCCCAGGGCTGAGAGGAGTCACATCTTATTAGTTTCTGGACACTTTATGAGTCTGTGGTCCCCTCCTACTGCAGCCACAGCTGCTGTTGTACATCACAGCCTCACAACGAGATATTGACCTAAATCTGAGGTTCAAAATCTGATGATCAAATTTGACTTTTGTGCATCGTTGTGGTGGGTTGACCCTGGCTGGGTGCCAGGTGTTCACCAAAGCCACTTTTTCACTCCCCTAGTCAGCTGGACAGGGGACAGAGAATACAATAAGAGGCTTGTGGGTCGAGATAAGGGCAGGGTGATCACTCACCCATTACCATCATTGGCAAAACGGACTCATCTTGGAGAAAATTAATGTAATTTATTCCCAATCTAATCAGAGTAGGGTAATGAGAAATAAAAACTAAATCTTCAAACACCATCCCCCCCTAAATCTTCAAACACCCCCCTTTTTCCTGGGCTCAGCCTCACTTCTCGTTTCTCCACCTCCTCCACCGTTGGCACAGGGGGACAGGGAATGGAGGTTGTGGTCAGTCCATCACACATCTCTGCCACTCCTTCCTCCTTAGAGGGGGACTCCTCACACTCTGCTTCTGCTCCAGCTGCATGCATCTCCATGGGGTGCAGTCCTTCAGGAACAGACTCTCCAGTGTGCGTCCTCCAATAAACCACGTTCAAGTGTGGGCTCTCCACATGGTCATAGCCGCCTTTGGGTATCCACCTGCATCAGCATGGGGTCCTCCATGGGCCACAGGCAGATATGCGATCCACCATGGACCTCCATGGGCTGCACGTGGATATGTGCTCTGCCATGGACCTCCATGGGCTTCAGTCACGCACCAGAAATTCTAATTTTTTGAACAACCCTAAGAATGACTGGCAGGTGAGACAACAAATATGGAATTAACTGTGTAGGATAAGCCTGGTGCAACCTGTCCAGGAGCACTCCTGGAGCATCCCTGGAGGAGAGGATGCAGACAAGAGCACAAAACTTCTGCTAAGTGCCAGAGTGAACCCATCTGGCATGTGTGTGCTCCAGCAAGTCCTCCCTCAGTGCCAGGTGAGCATCAAGCAAGATTTTGCAAAACACCTTTGAGCAGCAGCAGCTGCCAAAGGTCTCCCAGGGGGACTCCTGTATCCCCAGGCCCCATGTGGGTACGATGCACAGGGCATTAGGTTTTGTGCGGGTGTTTTCTCTGCCTTGTAGAGCTATTTAAAGGCTGAAAAATCTAAAACAAAAAAAATATTATCTGTAATTCACAGCCCACTGTGTGGTGTCTGGGTAGCACTTCCCTGTAAACCAGGCTCGTGTGGTCCCCTCAGGCAGTGATAGGTGAGAAATTACACATGATATACTTTAATGTGCCTGTGTAAATTACTCATTTGAAGAATGACTGCACCTACGTGCTTGTCCTGCATTAATTACTGTGGCAGGTAATGCTTCTGCCACAGGAGCTGCTCAGTGATGCTAATGCCACATTGGCACCTTCTTTTCCAGCTCTTTACATTTTGAGCAGACCCAACCCTGGGTCCCAGGGAGCTCATTTGCACAAGCCAAGGACCTTCCCCATGCCAATTTTTTCTAGGTATAAAGTGGAATCACTCTAAAGGTGTCTAAAGGCTGCTTAGAAGTAGCCGATGGGGTTCTTCTGGATGCCCCAAGAAACAGGGATGTCCCAGGTGAGAAGGGTGCTACACATGGCCTGGTGATCCCTTGCTCTGTGGAGGACCTCCTGGGGTCTGCTTCATACCCACATTTTCTCCCTGCTTGTAAGAACCCATGCGGCTGGGCGATGCTCCACTTTCAGTCCTTCGGGAATTTATTTTCTTCCCTTTCTCACTAATATTTGCTTGCTTCATTAGCTGCTTATGTGCTCGCATCTCATTTACTCACTGACCTTGCAGCCTCCCATCCTTTCCGGGAGATTACATTGCAACCTTATTTCACATGATCTTTCAAAGATCCTGGTTGTAATGTAAAAATTATACATTAGGCCCAGATCTGAGAACATTATTCCTTTTTCAGATAGAAAAGAGCTTTCAGCAAAGCAGGGAGTGATATGAGAGGGAAGATCTGTTTCTATCAAATTTTCTTTATTTTACATAAAATTCTATGATAAACTACTATCGCTTTTTGTTTTCTTGGACAAACGGTATCTCCTCTTCAATCTGGAAATTTTGTCTGTGAAGATTTTGGGGGAATTTTCTATACTTGCCCAAGAATGTCCAGATGTGTCATGGACCACAGTGTCTACCTTCCCTAGTGTGGGCTTTCTGGTGTGGCTCTGGCCAAGATATCCCATCCACAGACACACTTCTCTTTGTTCCAAAACTTCACATGTTGATAATCACTAATGGCAACACGTGGCAAAGTTTCTGTTTCCCTCAGAAAGCCAGAGAGTCTGTTTAAAACTTTTCTGAGTGCATTGGTTGCATTAGTAAATGATTTCCCCATGTCTGCCAGATAAAAAGCAAAGATAAGAAGCAGATTCATGCTTAGCACCATAGACCCCAGCAGAGTCTAGAGAAGAAAGTTAAATTATTATGGTTTGTTGGGGTTTTTTTTGCTGTTTGCTGGGTGGGAGCCAGGGCCCCATCCCATGCTTCCCATTACCTGTGTGCTCCCTGCATGATCGATGAGTTTTTTGCATTTGGAGGAGATCTGATATATTCGGCGGTGAGGCTCCCACCAAGCAGCTGAATTTCCTGGTGGGGTGGTGAGAGGTGATGTAGGACACCAGGGAATGCACTGACTATGTTAAGTGGATGGGCTGCAGTCCTGGCACGCCAGGAATGCCTGGGGCTTGCGTGGTCCTGGGCAGACCCTGGGGCAGCAGCCACGCTTGTGGAAACCCTACGGTGGGTAAAAGGAAGCCTTTGCTCTGTTTGCTGAGAAAACAACAGAAAACAGATTAAAAAGAGTATTGCCAAAAGACTGAATCATAGAATCCTCTAGGTTGGAAGGGACCTTTCAGATCATCAAGTCCAAGCATCAACCCAACACTGCCCAAACCTACCACTGATCCATGTCCCTCAGCACCATGTCTGCCTGGCTTTTAAATATCTCCAGGGACAGTGACTCCACCACTGCCCTGGGCAGCCTCTGCCAAGTCTTGACAACACTTGGCATGAAGAAATTTTTCCCAATATCCATCCTATGTCCCTTCCCTGCCCTTGCTCTGCATACCCAGGCCTGCCATCCCCTTTCAGCTTCCTCTCCTACACCACGCTGACCCTTGCTCTCCTCCCCATTTCTCCCTGCCTTTGCTTCTCATTGCATTCCTTTTTTTTGGACCCATGTTCCACTTGTGCATCCTTTCTTCTGATGGGGAAGGCTGCCAGTTGTTATTTATCCATCCAACTATTGTCTGTATGATAGCCTAAATTCAGGAAAAGATGACATAATTTGCTACAAGTGGCTTAGTAAGGATTTCAGCTGCACCAGCTTACATGCAGTTATTTCAGTCCGTATTGTGTCATTCTTCCTCTTACATATTTATTTCTATGTGCATAACTGTAATGGCATTGAGATAGAGAGAGGCAGAAACACACAAGCACGTAGGCATTAGTCACAAACACAGTTTTGAAGCAATTAACTCCAAGGTCAAGAATACATTTGTATATGCTGGAACTGCAATGAGATGTTTTAAGTAGCTGTAAAAAATAAATATGATTAAAACAAATTGCTGCCTATCTCCATTCCATTTGTTCATGAACTGGTCCTCTAATTTGATTAAAGGTTTTAACAACAACAGAAAACTAAGGGTGGTTTTCATAAAACAATTTTTTATCTTGTTATGTGCCACTTTTCAGCTGCTTATTTTTCTGTGTATTGGCAAAAGAGGCGTTGAAGAGGCTTTTACCTCTCTGGTTAAATAAGAGAAGAGCCACGTCCCCCACAGTACCATGGCAGGTGGGGAAGGTGCTGGTGGTGCCAAGAGGGTCACCCTGGTCACCAGCGCTGTTGGTGAATGCTGTGATGGCAGAGAGATTGGCAGGAATATCCCTGTTCCTTCTGGGGCTGCAGAGAGGATGCACCTCTGGACCTTATTTACCTGGGCTTTTAGCATTTTTTTTTTTTGAGAATAAAAAACCTCCACCATCCCCTGTCATGTTTCTGGCCCTGGGTGGCAGACAGAGCTGTACAGAGGCTGCATAAACTAATTTTCTCTCTGGTAGCACCTTCCCGCAGCAGCTCCTCATTAGCAGCACCGAGATGCTACAGCATCTTCCCTGCCCTTGCAAACTGTTATGCAAATAGCGCTTGCTGACAGCATAAATACATTCATTTTGGTGTCGCACTAATTGATTTTAGCTCATTAGGAGTGATTTTGCCCTAATTTGATAAGGAAGTGTGAAACTATTTTTTCCCAACAGCAGGTTTGTTATTTGTTGAGGTATTAGGAAAGTGTTAATTAGACACAGTTCTTCTGTCATGTTGATGGTTTGGGGAGTAGTCACCGTACAGAGCAAACGGGCTCTGAGATAAGGGTGCCTGTTGCTCGATGCAGTTTGTCAAATTAAATTAATTACATTAACACGAGTGGCATGTGGCACATATGGATGCATGTCAAAGGCAGCAGCGCAACCTTTTGTCTCCGTTTTACATTAATTTCTTAAGCAGGAGGCACAGAAACCACTGGTACCTCTCACAGTGAGGTGACTCTTGGGTACTCTTTGAGTGAGGTCTTCTTCCTTAGACGTTGTCCCACATCCCGTTGTGTACTCACAACAAAAATAGTCCTTTGGTAAATCCAGCCCAACATTTGATTCTTCAGGCTATGGGCTCAGGGGAAACCCTCTCATGAATTTATTTGTCACACACTTCGTGGATAAGGGCAGAGCAACAGATGTTGTCTACCTGGATGTGCACAAAATATATGACACTGCCCCACACAATACCCTGGTCTCAAAATTGGAAAGTCATGGATTCAATGGATGGACCACTCGGTGGATAAGGAGCTGGATGGATGGCCACACTCAAAGAGTTGTGGTCAATGACTCCATGTCCAATTGGTGGCCAGTGACGAATGGTGTTCCTCAGGGGTCCGTACTGGGACCAGTGCTGTTCAACATCTTTGTCGGTGACATAGACAATTGGGTAGAGTGCACCCTCAGCAAGTTTGCTGATGACAGCAAACTCAGTGGTGTGTTTGACACGCTGGAGGGAAGGGATGCCATCCAGAGGGACCTGGTCAGGCTGGAGAGGTGGGTTTGTGCAAATTGCATGAAGTTCAACCAAGCCAAGTGCAGGGTCCTGCACCTGGGACGTGGCAACCCCAGGCACAAATACAGGTTAGGTGGAGAATAGCTGGAAAGCAGGAGAAGGACTTGGGGGTGTTGGTGGATGAGAAGCTCACCAGCAGTGCATGCTGGCAGCCCAGAGAGCCAACCGTATCCTGGGCTGCATCAAGAGAAGTGTGGCCAGCATATCTTGCAAGGTGATTCTACCCCTCTACTCTGCACTCGTGAGATCCCACCTGGAGTGCTGTGTCCAGCTTTGCAGTCCTCAAAACAGGAAGGACATGGACCTGTTGGAACGGGTCTAGCGGAGGGACAGCAGGATGATCAGAGGGATGGAGCACCTCTCCTATGAAGACAGGCTGAGAGAGTTGGGGTTGTTCAGCCTGGAAAAGAGAAGGCTCCGGGGAGACCTTATAACAGCCTTTCAATATCTGAAGGGAGCTACGGGAGAGCCAGAGAGGGACTGTTTATGAGGAAGTGCAGTGACAGAACAAGGGGCAACGGTTTTAAATTGGAAGAGGGGAGATTTAGATTAGACACCAGAAAGAAATTCTTTACAGTGACGGTGGTGAGACACTGGATCAGGTTGCCCCGAGAAGCTGTGGCTGCCCCGTCCCTGGAGGGGTTCAAGGCCAGATTGGAGGGGGCTTTGAGCAACCTGGTGTGGTGGGAGGTGTCCCTGCCCAGGGCAGGGGGGTTGGAACTCGATGATCTTTAAGGTCTCTTCCAACCCAAACCATTCTATGATTTCACAGGGATGCAGACGTGTTGGTGTCCAAGATCCTGCCCTAGGAGGGGGTGTGTATTTGGTGGATCAGTTGTTTACACATGCATAGCAAACCCCGTGGTTGGGAGGCAGAGGGAATGTCCAAGAAATGTTCTTGTTTTGCCACTGAATTGGTAAAACAGCGACTGGGATGGATTGTCTCAAGTTTTTCAAGGATCTTCTGGATCCAGAGCAGTCTGAGGGCTGGAATGCTTGTCTTAATGTAAATCTGGATGTTTCAAAAACTGTTTTCATTGCATTTGAAACAAAGCCAAATATTTTCAAACTTACACGAGCAATGAAAGTTTTTAAAATAAAAGTTTCAAAAGCATTGTTTTCCTTCCAAAAGGGAACTTTTGAAAGAAAATGGTTTCTTTTTTTTTTTCTTTTTCTTTTTGTTCTGTAGAAAATGTCATTGACTTTTTTCCTTTTTTTTTTTTTTCATGAAAAACTATTAACATATGTGGGGGCAAAAAAAAATCCCAAACAGTGAAAAATCGGGCATAGCTTGGGTGCTTGTAAAGGGCCTGTGGCTCATGGGGAACATGAGGCAGAGGAATTTTCATACAAGCCATAAAAAGAAGACAGGGCTGTGCTATGGTGGCACTCAGCTGGTGCAGGCAGGCACACATGGAGGCATTTTAAGTTCTCCTGGTTCAGAATTAAATACTTACTATGAGTGTATGATTGCGCTGTTTTCAAGAAATGACACAAATTAATAATGAGGCTGGGAATGTAGATTGCTCACAGATGGGAACTGGAGATGGGAGCAGTGGTGGCATGCGGGCTAATCAAGATGAGAAAATAAAGAAGGAAAAAAGCAATGGCTTCATAAAGTTGAGTAAAAGGTAATTGATGTGAGAACACTGGAGAAATCACAGGATTCTGATCAGCTTTCCACTGCCATCTCCCTAGCTATGTCTCTTGTCATGGTGGGTTGATACCATGAGGCTGCTTTCTGTCCCACCACCCTAGGGATTGATGGGTGGCCATGGGAGAGCTGTTGGGTTGTTTGTCTGAGGCCCACTCTGAAAAAGGGCCAGTTTCAGATGAGAAAGGGTGAACTGGAAAAGGAGTGGTGGGATAAAAGCCCTGACACCTCTGTGGGCATTTGCCACTGTATCATCTTACCATAACCTCATGGTGAGTTAGGCCTTGGCCAGACAACGGTCCATAACAGTGGTGATAAATATGCCTATTTCTCTATGTTATATCCTTTTTAAAAAAATAATTTATACTTTAGATGTTTCCTGTACCTGTTTCTTCCTTTCTTAGTGGTGGGGTTTTTAAGTTCTTAGTCTGGATTTAGATACAAGAAGATTTAGATACAAGAAAAAAAATGTAAGAGTCCATCATACATGGACTGATCCAGGCTGGACCATAAATATGTCTTGCAGGATCATGTTGGAGCTAACTACTCGTGACAGCTCATGCGGTGACTCTTAACAAGTTTATTTGTTCTTCTTTTTTTGAACAGTTTTTGTTACAACAAATGTGAAGGGACTGAAGCTGCAGAGGGACGATGGGTTGAGATTCAGACCTTAGTTTTGGGCAGGATTGGGGTTTTGCTTCTGATTGCTTACAGGCGTGGGCTCCAACTCAAGAAAAAAAATGAAAAAAATTCACCAATTTTCTGCCAGGAGGATCAGGTGCAGGCCGTGGCCTTGCACAGCACGATGGTTTGGGCAAAGAGGAGCAAGTAACACCCTGACAAGCGCACGGAGACGGTGTCTTCACACAAACTCCATTTCAGCTGACTTCCAGCAAAGCAGATCACTTGTAGTATTAACAGAGAATTCATGCTTTTCGGGCCTTCGTCTTACTGCTCTCTGTCTTTAATCTCCTCTAACATTGAGGTTATATTTGGCTGACAGCAAAACAACAGGTATGTTTTTATCACTATTTCTTTTAGCTGGACAAAATGCATCCGGTGTCAAAATGAACGTGATTGGTCAAATTATCAAGTCTCCACATTAAAGCCAGTAGCATTAGAGTAAATTATGTGTTTTCCCCCAGAAATTCCAGTCCTAAACTTTCCAGTGTGCTCCGTACAACGCTGTGTTCTCTTGTGAGAGCAACTATTTCTATTGGGTGAGAAGCACTGAGCAGGGGGCTTGGGAGGCAGCACAGCAGCAGGCTCCTGAGAAAGGTGGAGGCATCTCTCTGTCTGTGGCTGAGCCTTTTTTCCAGGTTTTTCCAGGTTAACAATCTGTTATTCACAATCCAGCCCGTAAGTACCAGCAGTGGTGGTACTCCAGCGATGCTCTCCTTTGGCCCTGTCTTCTGCCAGACTCCAAAAATGCTAGTTTCTTACTCAAAGTTCATGTGAATTACCTGATTTATTGAGTCTGAAAAGATTTTAATGAAACGTATTTTAAAAAAAAAGCATTAGCAGCAATGGCTAATAAGGTCTCCATTTTCACTAGGAGCATAAATTTTGGGTAAGAGCTGAGTTTCCACAACCCACAACCCAGCAGCAGTGCAGGCTCAGTTTGTACTAGCAAACTCTGAGTCAATCTGCACTGCAAAACAACAACCAAGGGATAAATTTAGCCTTTTTTTTTTTTTTGGTAAAACACTATAGCATAGTTAAAAATGCTTGAAAGTAAATATTTTAGAAAGTATTTTCCAAGTGTATATGCTCAACAAAGAACGTTGCTCTGGATCCAAGAAGAATGCTGCTTTCTGGGTTGAATTCATCTTTCAATTGCTGTAGCGGTGGCAGGAGAGCTTTGTCACTGGAAGTCTCCTGGACATTTTTGGGGAACACACACCCTTTCTGGTGTTTAACCTTCCCAGCCCATCCCCAGACCTTGAGCCACTGCCACAACAATGAGTCAAGCCAAAGGTCCTGACCCTGATCTCACATCAAACCCCGAAAAATGAGAGTAATCCCTTTGAAAGAGCAAATGCTGCATCAGAGAGAGGGAATTGCAAGCTTATCATCCCGCCAAGGATGTAAAATTCCTGAATGTGCCAGGTTTTCATCAACTGAAAGCCTAAGCTTGATCTTTTTTTTCAGAATGGAGATTTCTGCTAATTCTGCAGCAGTGAATCTGAAGACAAGAAAAGCCCACAGCTGTCCTTGCCCCACTTTCCTCTCTGAATATTTGCTCTGGCAAGGCCAAAGAATATTGTATCGACATATTGATCTTACTAAATCTTATTAAGAGGTGCATCAGATTCAGCCATGTCTCAGAAACACGTTTGTACCCTTCCCCTTGGTTGTGTTTTGTTTTTTTTTTTATTCTTGTTGCACTATTAAGCTTAAATCTAAAAATAAACACTATGTAAATAGCTCCCATGTATACACACATATTTTTCTCAGGGATGAAAGCAAAGTGAAAGCCTGGGTTAAATGTGGTTACCCAAGATAATTCCATCTGGGACAAGAGAGTGGTGTTGTCTTTCACCCTGAAGGTAAATTTAGCTGCTGCGAGGGTGAAATCCTCAGTTCTCCATGGCATGGAGAGAGGCTGCAGCCATTGTACAGCATGCAATTCAGTGTTCAGAGCTCTGCTCCAGGGAGGGGGGTGCCCTTAATCCCAGAGAATTCACTCCTGAACCATGTAGCCCATAAGTACATCTCAGTTCATCATCATACCAAGAACTTTCCTCACGGGGCTTGAGAAATTTGTTCAGTCTCCAAATGTCTCAACTTTCCAAGGTGTGAGCATGGAGCAGATACTTTCCTGTGCTGCCCTGCTTTTCTGTCCGACACCAAAGGCATTAAGAAATTGCACTGTGCTTTGAGATCAGTCCCCAGAAAGCACCATCTGAGGTCAACAGTGTCCAGTTCTCTGCTTGCTCAGGATGATAGACTATAATGGGAATGTCCCCATCATCAGAAGCGTGCGGATACCAGTAATTACAGATACAACTTTCTGGGGAAATTTCAGCTCTTTTCACTTTGTAATGCAGATGGAAAGACATGCAGTAGATAATAGCAATGATCACATGAGTGCAAGATTCAGCCTCTGATGGCCTGATGTGCCTGCAGACCTCCAACACCTCTCTGACAGCAAAGCATGGGACCCCTCTCCTCTCCCAGGGCTGGGATACTCCCTCTTTTTGGGTTTTCTCTCCTAAAAAATTTATTTCTTCGTGGTTTTAATCTACTTTTGTCAAAACCCAAGCATCATGCCTGACCCCCTTCTAAGCACTTTGCTGGAGTGGTGATTCCAGCTAAGAAACCCACTAATTAGAATTTAATGCCATCATGAAGGCACACAGTGGGACTTAGTGGTTGCCCCGATTCACTCTCTTCTTGCTGCACCCCTAAATCATTCCAGCCAAGTAGAACAAGCCTTGTCTGTAGCTATGGTTTGACTCTGCAGCCACAGTTGCCAATCCTTTCAATTATCCCCATTGACTGGGGGAGCCTGTTTTAGGTCTTGTTCCAGCTGAGACGTGGCTTCCTGGACCAAAACCACACCCGAGACCACAGTCATCCCTTCCAGACAACACAAACAAGGGGAAAAAAGGATATAAATAACTAAAATAACATCCTTCCTTCTATCCAAGCATCACATCAGGGTCTATAGCCATAAGAAAACTGCTCAGCCTTAGGTATGATAAAACCACCAAAACCCAGCACAGAGAAGTTTCTGTTGAAGGTGAAGGATAGAAAGGCAGATTTTCATGAAGATGGGAAAATTCAGCATTTGGCACTTTTGGAAGTCTCCCCAGGTGTCTGCAAGCTTGGTCTCACAACTCTGTACTAAAGAAAAAATGGGGTTCTTTTACTTAATTAAGTAGCTGTCTAACTTGGGTATTCACAGCTCATCACCCACTTTAAATAAGACAGTGAATAAAACAGAAATGATTCTTGTACTCACAAAACACAAAATAAATCTAGAGTGGATTTTGCCTTCAGATAGGCACAGCAGACTCCTCATGACTTTGGGGAGACATTCATATCTTCAGGTAGAGTAAGGTCCTGAAAACTTATTGCCTATTGTCTATTCCCTTAAACCTGCAGCACCTCAAGGGCATGGGGAATTCATGGCCATCAGTAAATATACATCACTAATTTGGTCACATAAGTCTTGGGAGAAATGGTCATCTCACCCCATCATCAGAGCAACCCAAAAAAAATGACTCAGAAAAGGCAAGCATTAAAAAAATTATCATCAAACTCTCTGAGCATTGACCCCCATCCGTCCCCAGCTCGCCCATCGACACGCGTTCCTTAGGAAGGAGCTCAGTATGAAAAAGATGTGGATTAAAACGTGATAAAATCAGCGGATGACCTATTACAAATGACAAGGTTAATACTCTCCTAATCAATCACCATACATTTCACAACACGATGGTTCAGATAGCTGCAGAAGGGATTTGGGCATTCATCATCAAGAAGGCAAAGGCTATCCCCCACCTCTGCAGGCCATCTGGGTCTAATCTAGAGCGAGGGGCCCCATTGCTTTCCTGCTCACCATCCCTGTATCCTTTCAAGAAACAAACTGACGTGTGGGGTTTTTAAAAGCACTAAAAATTCTCGATCTTTTCCTCTGGAGCCTGGTGAAAATGACAAGCTGTGAAGAAGCTGTACTTGGACAGGACGATACAAGTACTGGGAGGATGGTTACATGCCCACAGACATTAAATGTTCAGCCTAACAGCAGGGACTCATGGAAGTAGTCCCACCACCACATCTAAAGTAGCTCAGTCATTAACTACCAAACTTCATCATGAGGCATCAGAGAGAAGGAATTGGGTCCTGGCTCACTTTCTTCCATGACAGGCTTCTCAAGGAGGGCTGTAACCCCTCCTTCCTGTTGGGGCCATTTGGCCCAGGTTGATGAAGGCTCTAAGAAATTCTCATGCCAAAGGATGCTGCTACTGGTCATTAGAACTTTTATTATTATTAACATTTTCTCCCATTTAACTATCAGCAATACAAATGAAACACCTCAACAGCCACCCCTTCTTATGTCTAGTGCATGATAGAAGATAGATTCATGGAGCTGATTACTTTTATTGCTCCTCAATTGACCACTATAGGGATGATTTGGGGAGAGTTTGGCTTGCAGAACTCACAGGTATTTCCTGGTCAGAGGCAGCTTCTGTAGGGACCTCCATACTCATTACAGTGGTGAATCCAATGGGGTGGCCAATTCCAGCCAAGATCAGCGGTAGGAGGATGGTGTGGGAAGAAGGAGGCAAGCAATGGAAGAACCACTAGGATGCTCTGAAGAAGGTTGGAATGGGGGCAACCCTGGAAAAGTCCTTGTCTTCTGGAGCAGTATCTAGAGACAACAGCAAATAAACTGGGATGAGGCTTGGGCTCGTAAAAACAAATTTCACAAGATTGAGCTTCCAGGCCCGCACACCATGGATCAGATTTGCAAACCCAGCTGGAACAATAAGCGTAATGCGATGGGACACGTAGTTACTTCCATGCATGTCTGCCCGCCAAGCGAGGGGGAAAACAGCCAGCGACACCTCGAGCAGCTTCGAAAGCTGGATGGGCATGGGATGCCCAGTCAATGATGAGAATTGTCAGAGTTCAGCCCCAGCAGGGGCAAAGAGCCATTTGTAGGCAGTCAGCATCGCACCGGTGGGAGATGGAGCATGGCAGCAAAGAGTTAATCGCTGTTCCCTGTATTATGCATGAGGCCGTTGATTTTTGCATGCTTGTGGTCTTTCATCAAGGAAAACATGGAAATCGGGACAAGAGGCTGTGCATCCTCTAGCAACAGAGACAACAGCTTCCCTCCTGAGGCGCCCAGAAACGTACAAGGGGACACATCAACAGCAAATGCATTCTGCATTTATTCATCACTCACAGGGGAAAAGGCACGTTAGTGTCAGTGGGCAGGAGCAGCTCATTATTGTTTTTCTGTATTTACTCCTTACTGCGGGTCAAACTCTGCCTGAGCACCAAAGTCTCTCTCTGGCAGCTGCATACAAGATTTAAGCTTTGGAAATAGCTTTGCAACCAGACAATAATTTGGAGGTAGTTGTTACAGCTGGAAAAGCATCAAATTAGTTACGAGTGGTCTAATGAGATACAAGGAGCCAGCATCTGCCTCTTCTTTTTTGCTCTCTCTGGGTATAAATGAATAAATTGCTGGAACAGGTTGCCCTGAGAAGCTGTGTCTGCCCTATCCCTGGAGGGGTTCAAGGACAGGTTGGAGGGGGCTTGGAGCCACCTGGTGTGGTGGGAGGTGTCCCTGCCCAGGGCAGGGGGGTGAAACTCAATGATCTCTAAGGTCCTTTCTAATCCAAACCATTCTCTGATTTTGTGAGTGGCAAAGATCAGAGCTGTTCCTTTCATCCTGATGGGTGCTGGCACGGAGGCGAAGGGTGGGAGAGAAGTGACAAAGTCATTACACAAATTAGTGTTGGAGCCTGGTGTGTGTCTCATAGCTGATGTACCTACTTGTGTATAAAAATATAATATTTATTACAGGATGGTGATTTCTGGCTTTGCAAGCTTCCACCTATGTCCCACCAAGGGGGTGGAAGAAGATGAGGTGTGAGGTTTGGGGGATGTGCCCAGCCCTTCCCCTATGGGTCAGCTCCTCCAAGAGATGGGCAGGGATTTAAATCAAAACAGGCGAGGTTTTGTTGAAAGAAGAGCTGGGCTTTTGATCGTTATCTAATTTCCTTACTATGAAGCGATGGGCTTTAAACGAAAATGAAAAGTTAATGGTTGCCACGGAGTCTACCACATAACCTCATTTCCCCCACTGATAGCACCGATGCTCTAATTAAGGTGATGTGTGCGCACACTTGAATATACACACCCTGGAGGCAGATGTTACAGCACATTTTCAGGCTCGGAGTAAAAGTTATTTAATATGTGCTGATTTTTGTAATGCAATGCCCTTAAATATCTCATTTTCTGTGCAGAAGTGCCCACTGCTGATAACTACTTAATTGCGCTGAGGAAATTCCCAGTAATTACTGTTTTGGATCAGATAGGGGCATTATCCAGATGGATACAAAGGTATATCCATCATTGTGGAATTCACAGGAGCTGCTTCACCTTGAATTATGCATCCTACAGCCGAGACACAGAGGGTGCCCGACCACCCCCCTCCAAGTGTTTGCTGTTTGCTCTTCCCAGCTGTGTATGTGGGCAAACAGAAATCCCAATAACTGCTGGTGGTTAATCAGAAAAATATCTCCGGACAGAAGAGTGTAAACAGCTCGGGGAGTGTATATGTTCAGAGACCACAGGAATGAAAGCCATACGGGCTGCCCGTGCCAAGAACCTCTCGTTAGACACATTAAAAACTGAAATAAAATTCCCTGTGCCTGGAAGGGGACTGGGAGGGATGTACAAGTGGCTGTTTCCCACCGTCTCCCAGGGTTAAACCAAGGGGGACCTGGAGCAAGGACCGCAAACCCGGTGTAGTCAGTACAACCAGGGAAAGGGTGGTTTGGTTTTTGTGCATCTTCCCAGGAATGCAGTGATGGTAAATAAGGCTCAGCCTTATTTGTTTTTTCCTTTCTGTTCACCCAACATGCAGCTTTCTTATCACAAGGAACTGGAAATCATTTGGCAAGGGGGAATGGCTTTGTCTGCAAGACATTGTTACAAAGCAAAATTTCCCCAAAAACCTTCATTAAAAATAATCATCATCATCATCATCATCATCATTATCATCATGCTGGAAATCTTCCTTTCAACTGCTCCTTCCAAGCCCTTGCTGTGCCAAATTTCTGAAATGTTTTGATTCTGGTTCTATTACGACTTGTGGATGTCAAGATCAAAAAGAAATGCGTGTGCCATTGGCTTTGTGCGGGTTTAACGTCCCGTTTCTTTTAACTCAGCTCAGAAGTGAATGAAAGAGGAGACCCCGGCGTTATTCCCAGGGGAACAGCGTTCGGCGAAGCAAGAGGCGCAGGGAAATAAAAGTCAAACCCTTTGGGGCATTTGAAACAGGCGATGAAAGGAAGAGGGGCTGCAAGCTGAGGGAGATGTGAAGGAGGTGGATGGTGCGACAAGGCAACAGAGGAGGCACGAAAGGAAAAACAGGGAGAGAGATGAGAAAGGGAACAAGGCAATTAAAGGCAGATGTTGTCTCACGGGGCCCTCTCCTCCATCCATGTCTACAGAAACCGATGAGCACAGGGAGGGAGTCCCAGTTCCTCCTGCACCAGCAGCATCCCTAGCTCTTTGTCCCTGAAAAGAGTAGGGAAAAAGGTCCTTCTTGAGTGCAGAGGCACCTGTGGGATTCTGCACGGTGCGTATCCAGCTGAGCACACGTCCCTCTCCGTGCCAGTCTGTGTGCTTCCCTTCCCATTTTCCTTTTTTCCACTGAACCCAGGTAACTTCTTGCTTGATGGGGACCAAACCTGCTCAGGCTGAGGTGCCCCAGCAGCGCTGGTGGGGCAACACATGTGTGTTCAGGATCTAGAAGCTCTCCAGTGCCAAATTTTGGGGCATTATGATCCCAGCATGATTGTTTCCTTATCCTTGTGGCTGGATAGAGAAGGGCTCTGCATCATATCCTCACCACCATGCCCAAGCCCTGGAGTGTTTCCAGCAGAGCTGAAATGACTTTTCCTGTCCTGGGGAATCTGGAAAGATGCTGAGCAGTGACAGTGTCCAAGGAAACCCTCTTTGGAGCTACAGCAGAGCCACCAACCTTCCTCTTACCAGTTTTTACACCACTGGCTTAGAGGAACTATCCATGCACACAGGAGGGATGCACACGTAGGGTTTGAGCCCCAAGCCCAGGGAGGTCAAATTCAGGATCCCAGACCATTTCTTGAAACCCAAATCTAAAAACGAGGACCAGAAAGTCTCCCAGGACACGGACTATTGAGGTCCCCAGTGGTTTCTGTAGAGCAAAACCAGACCGAGAACCAGCAATGGGCTGCCGAGGCCACTGGGACACGCTGGAGGGCAAAATGAGAACACGATGGGACAAAGGAAATGCAAACAATGTGGGAAACAGCGAAAAAAAAGCATCATTTTTCCTCCTTTGTTTTAAAAAATGAGCCCATCTCTACAGGGTGAGGGGATTATCTGTGTCCCTTGGAGCGGGGCTGGCTGTCAGGCTGCTGGTGGGGGAGATGGGTGTGAGAGCACCCCCATTTTTCTCATGCTGAAAAAAAAAAAAGCTTGAAAACAGGCAAAAGCTTGAAAACAAAAGCAAATAGACACATAAACAACTTGCCCGCCACAGGGTTGCGTCTCACATCGCTGAAGGTTTGTGCTCTGCAGTGGGCTGTTAAGGGGATGGTGCATCTTATACCAGAGCATGGATGAAACGATGTGGGGTAAAGAGGAACAGGGAATTTCCTTCCCGTTAAGAGGGACCAGGATTTGACAGCAAATGTGAAATATTTCCTGCTTTTCCGAGGGCCAGCAGAGGAGTCACTCACCCCGCAACCAGCTTGTTGGCGGCTGGTTTTACAGCTGCCTTTATGGTCAAGGGGGAGAGCAAGCAAGACAAAACAGGGAAAACTTCTGGAACATATTTATGCACATTCTCGTAAAATGTGGCAATATTTTAATCCGTCACCTAATGTTTACATAGCTTTATCTCCATTTTCCATTCTTTAGCAGGCAGGGGCGGCTTGTTATTAGAGCAGATCCCTGGGCCCCAGGCGCTTCTTGATCTACACAATATAGTGAAAATCACCTTTATTTTCCACCTAAGGGAGATGAGACAGTGTGCATGGCAGAGCAGAGGTTGCAGAAGTATCTCCCATTCGCCTGGTGCCACTCTGGGGGTCCTCACATGGGGGATGAGGGGGTATAAGTGTTGCTGAGCATTAAAGACACTGCCGAGGCTGTGCTGGGAAGCCCAGCTCATTTTCACTCTGCTCCCTCTTGTAAAGCTCAGTCGCTAAAAATAGTTTGTCTTGCTTAAAGAATAGTGTGTAAAAAGCCCTGAAATTCCCTCGCCATTTAAAGACACAGAGATAAAAGGCTGAAAATTATG
Organism: Scolopax mira; assembly: GCA_004320125.1. Taxonomy (NCBI): domain Eukaryota; kingdom Metazoa; phylum Chordata; class Aves; order Charadriiformes; family Scolopacidae; genus Scolopax; species Scolopax mira. The sequence continues at coordinate 180,805 of BJBW01003049.1, forward strand.
ACTAGACAATATGAATGGTCTGGCTAAGTAATTTATTACTGTGAGCCAAAACCTTTTTTTTTTTTTCCTTCCCCAGATATATCCCCACCGCGTGCTAACGTTTCCATCACGGATGCCACAACTGGCTCGTTGGCAGAGCAGAAGTAGACAGAAACACACAAATCTCCCCGCGCAGATGTCCTTCCCCATGATGACAGCAATGTGAAGATCCATCAGGATGGATGAACGGTCCCGGTATCTGTTTGATTTATACCCCAGCTGGACCGCAGTAAAAATGAAAATAAGACTCGTAGGAGTTTCTGTAGATAAATACCGGAGTTATCATCGCAGCCCCACTGAGGTCACTTAGTTTCTCCTGGAGATTGGCAAAAGCCGAGGAGATATTCTGTGAGCCAAGATATTTATGAGAATATATAGCAGTGTCTTTATTAAGATGAAAGGGAAACGTTGGGAAAGATTTAAAAAAAACCAAAAACCAAACCCCAACATGTTATTATCCTTTTGGTAAAGAATTACTGAAGCTACAGTAGTCCTAAAGTGGGGAGGGAGAGGGAAATGCCGGCGCAGACCACGATGTCTCCCTTGGCAGAGCAGCAACGCTGAAATACCGCGGGCAACATTTGCGAATAACAAAAGTCAGCAAATACAATGCTACGGTTTCCAGGGAAACCCAGCCTTGGCCTTTGGTCCCATATTTCAGCGGGTTTCATTATCCTCTGTGGATTTAGTATAATGAATTGGCTGTTGATGGATGCTGCCGCCTCGTTTGCGGAGGTTTCCGCTGGAGCCCAGTAGAGGTGGGATGCTGGTCCCAGTGGAGATGTGCACCAAAGGCACTGGTGTCCCCTCCAGAAGGGTTTCTCTTGAGTCCAGATTGCAGCATACTGGGGCCCTCATGAGTCAATTGAGTTTTTTCTTTATTGTGGTCTGTCTGTATGCTTTCTGCATAAATAAGAGGTGTTTATGGCTTTCTCATACCTTCCCAGCAGTGAAACCCTTACTCAGCTGGTCTTGTGGAAGAATTTTTATATTATACCATCCATACCTCGTAAGGATTCTTTCAGCTGATTGCTTTGTTAATTGTCCATAAACAACGGATACTGAACAAGGTTTAATGAGTGTCTCCTGATTGGGATTGTCTGCTGAGGTGTCTGCATGGACAACTCTCTCCTTCATAGCACCGCTTCTGTCTCTGGGCCAGGATTCATAAAGTACAAAATCTGGAGCAAAGCCACTCTTACTGCAAAATCCTTGCTGAAATCATCTTTGCCTCACTCCTCTTATAAAAGACCCCCAGGAATTCTAGACCAAATGGGAAGTTTTTGCTAGTCAAAATTACTTTATATATGTGTGTGTGTATGTATATACACATGTTTTCCTGAGCTGGGCTTGGAGGGGTTTTCATGGGCATGAACCTGCCCCTTATAGATCCATCTTCACCTCTCCCAGTGAAAATTGCTGGAAATAGCTTTTTATTGCCATTTCAACCAGAGGGACAGGTTGGTGACAAGATTTCCAAAAGATATGGGTAACCGAGATCACAAAGAGCCTAGTATGTCCCAAAACCAACTGGCAATGGACAAAAATTGTGGTTGCTGTTTTTCTGAGTGGGTATTTTTTAATACATCAATCTCTAAACACATTGCCTAAGGTCACTTAGGAAGTGTGGCCTGCCTGGGATGTGTTGGTGACACCTGGGTATCAGCCCACCCTTCCTAGGCAAAAACAAGCAAGCACACAAAAACTGAAATGAAACATCTCTCCATTCATTTCATTTTTCTTCTTAGCTAAGGCCCAATTTTATGCACTGTTTCAAACATTTTAAAAATGCATTAAAATGGGACTGTAAATTTTTACTGTACTGCTTCACTGTATTTTGAAGCTATATTTCAAATCAGTTTTGGAACAGCCAGTTTGCTTTGACTTAATAATTTTTATGGATTAAAAAATTCTTGAAACATATCAGGAAGTAATTTTTCTGACTGATATTTCAACATGAAGTTGTTTGAACTGAAGGCTGAGAGACAGTGCTTTAAACTGAGGCAAACATGCTTGTTTCAAAATTTCCCATGCCATGAAGCAACCATATTTTTAAAATCACAACGGACATTTTCCCATTTAAAAAAACCCTAAAAAGAAAAAGAGTATTTCTCCAGAAAATATATTTTTGAGTAGAAAATCATGAGCAGGCCTGGAAATAGGAGGTGCCAATGTAGGTCTCCTCACAGGAGGAGCAGCAAATCTTGGTCTCGCCCTGGCACAGACCCCCTGAAAGCCCAGCAGTGACCTTTACAATCTCTGTTGGGTTCAAACTTCAATAGATTTGGTCTTCTGAAAGCCTCGATTAAGTTTTGGCTGTCTCTGTTACATTCATGAGCTTGTGACAGCAGTGACTGTGGCAGAATCATGAGTCTCCATTCTGCTACTACCAAATGAGCAGTTTGAGAACCTTCAGATGCTGTTGACCCACTTCCTAGCCTTTTTTTCAACAATTTGAGGAGTAATCACCATCCTGCTTCTTGCTGACGTTCCAAATCAAAACTTTCTGTGTTTTATACAATGGACAAAATATACTCTAGGCTATTATTTTGTATTATCATACTTTTCTGTTTATTCCAGAGCAATGAATCTATTTTACTAAAGCTTCAGACTTCTTGAGAGATCACTTAGGCTTTAAGGAAGCCTTACTTACTTTTTTTAGGTGGAGCCATGTATTCTTCATTAAAGCCATCTCAATAAATTAAAAAAATTAAAATGTCTTGAAGCAGTTCTAAAGGGTTAGGTACATTTCTTTCAGTGGGAAAGCTTCATGGAGACACCTAAATATCTAAACCTGCAGCTTCTAAAATGGCAGGATTTACTGTTGGATTTCGATGGTTTCATCACTCATACCTAAAACTAGACTCCAAGGTTAGAAATAGCTCATATAAGAAGAAAGTCTGCCAATACCTACTCCTCTTGAATTGAATGCCTCCATGTCATGCAGCATTATTTGCTAAAAGTATTACAAGTCAGCTTGCTACTGATGTCCTCTAACGCCATGGTGGTGGGTCACCATTCCCTTCTCATGCCTGTGGACCACATTCTGCTCCTTGCATATACATGCAAAGCTTTCACCATGTCTAAGGGTGGAAACAGTGACAGAGGTTGCTCTGTCATAGAATCATTTGGATAGGAAAAGATCCTTAAGATCATCTTGTTAAGCTAAAACTGACAAGTTACCACTAAACCATGACCCTCAGCACCGTGTCTACATGTCTTTTAAATGCCTCCAGGGATGGTGACTCAACCATGTGTCCAGCTTTAGGATGTGGAACCCACAGCAGTGTCTTCCCCCCGACTCCCCCTTTAATTATTCCTGAGCCGTAGGTGACGTGAAAGCTGTCGTAGGGAATTTGTGTTTCTGGAGATGCTTCATGAGATGCATCCCAAAGAAAATCCTTCAAGAGATTTGTTTTTTCCACATATTGGTATGTGAGTGATGGCCTTAGATGGTTTCAGGGTAGGGGAGAGGATGGAAACGTAGCCCCACTTGCCTTCACCAAGATCCCCATCTGCACCTGCCTGCGCCTGGGTATCAGAGGCTCCAAAGAAAGAAGGGTCTTCTTTTAAACTTGGCCACCTCCTCTGCTTTTTTCCTTCCCTTTTGCAAACATTCTTAGGCAAATTCTTTTCTCCTGCAGCATTTTGCAACTTGGGCCAAGATTTGACAAGTGACTCATCATTTTGAGTGCCAAGGGCAAGAAATGTGGGGTTTTTTTTAGAAATGGAATGCTTTACACATTCAGAAAACAAATCCCCTTTAAGGTGTCTCCCAAAGGAGAGACAAAGGCTCCAAGAGGAGGCTTCAAAATGCAAAGTGTTTGCAATTAAGTCATTTTGCAAAAAACTTGGCTTCTGCGCTTAGTGGCTGAACTCCTTTCATCCTCTCTTGGTAAATATTGGTAGTGGATTTTGGAAATTCGAGTGAATTTACCATTTCACCTCATAAATGAACCGACAATGAAACAATATGCTTGAAAATGTCGGTTATATTTTCTCGATTAATTATGTGGCTCAAGACACTTGGAGTAGCCTATAAAATCCAAACTGATTAAAAAACTCTGTCAAATCTGGTCTTCATTTTTGGATGCGTATGGCTGGTGTCTCTGTGCAATTAGGGTAATCCTAGAGCACACAGTTTGTTCCCCAGGCTGGTTCTTTTATGTTTCCCATATGTATTTAATTTTGTAAGCAACGCATTTCCACTTTTCCTGATTTTGTACTCTTTGCCTCTAAAACTAGCAAAATACATAATTGCAAAAGGGATTCTCTCATGTGATGGCTTCATTCTGAAATAACGTTATGGAGACAAAGTTCAGAGCTACCCTCACCTGCTCTTAATTTATTGCAAACACGATTAAAGTTTTATCTGAGGTCTTTTTTCCTCTGCTTTGCTGCTCTGTGTTTTCATCAAGCACATAAAAGAGGGTTTCTGTACTTTTTTTTCCCAGCATTTTAGCCATGAAAAGGTTCTCATGGAGGAATTTTCTTTCTGAAAGGGGCTCCTCTGGAAGCTTCCCCTCAGTTCATCACAATTTTCCCATCTTAAAAGCAAACAAGGGAAGGGACAAGTGACAAAAAGACAAGAGATGTTCAGTGCAGCACGTCTGAAATGGCCGCCCTGTAAAATAGGGGTGAGTTACAGCCCATTCCTCCCTTCCTGGGGCATCTTGACTTCTCAGGTGGGGAGGCGATGGGTCTATTCAGATTTTTAACTATTCCATGCTTCAAAATCAAGCCCTTTTCTCTCATATTTTCATCTGTCACAGGAGCAGCTCATTCTTTAGCTTTTTTATTTGGGCATCATCACCATCATTAGACACGTAAGCTTGGCTCCAAAGGGAAGACTTATAAACAGATTGCAGTAGCTGTGGTTCCATCTAAAACACACTATAAACATCATGTAAACAACAGGTAAAATAGCAAACAGCAGTGGGAACCCTTTAAAAAGGGCCTCTGCTGCTTGCGACTGCCTTTCTTGGGAATTTCAAGTTTCTTTAAACGAAACCTAACAGCAAGAAGCTTGTCATTTCACTTATGTTTCCAACAGCCTGGCCTTTTACTCTTGCTGTGGATTCATTCCCTGCAGAGGCAGGGAGATGTCCCTTTTACATCCCTGGCATGGCAATTGCCTCAAACACAGGATAATATTCTGCCTTTTATGAGCAATTTTAGGTGACTGCATCCTGCTTTTTAATCATGTTCCTCTCTCATTCAGACAAGCACGTTGCTCAGGACCAGGCTTAGGGCGATTGCTTAGTCCAGCTGAGGTTCAATTTTGGAACAGCGGTTTCTAACACGTTGCATTTGAACACAGAGCTATATTTTTACACCCAGAGAAGCCGGCACAATGGCCCTTGCCCTGGATCAGGTGCTCTAATAACAAGGAAAGTATTTTGCACATTTGTAATATAGCATCTCCTAAGTGAGCCTCCCCGAGCACACCAGAAAAATTAACTCCATCTCACAGAGGTCCCTCAAGGCATTGCCACACCAGAAATACGGACACTTAGAAAGTCTGGTGATAAATACTTTAATTGAGCCTTCGCTGGGGTAATTGCAGCAGCAACAGCCCTGGCTGGTGGGAGGAAGGAAGGGAAGGATCCTCTCCCCTTCTCCGTGGGGAGAGCAGGGCATGAGCATCCCTAAAATGCAACCACTTTGAGATGTTTCTGGGCTGTCGTAAGGGAAATGCGTTTACTCCTTTGGTTTTGCTTCCTTGCTCTCACTGAGGTCAGGGAAACCCCATGTCATTGCTCCCAGCAAGTATTGCTTGGGATTGCAGATGTTATGAGCTAAACTGACGGGAGGTGCATTAAATTAGTGATAAAGTCTGTAACAGCCTTAGCACAGGGGCGATTGCATTTTGGTGCCTGCGCCGAGAAGCTTATTTTTCTCTGCTATAAAGGAGCAGTAAGCAGTCCATGCAGGGAAGAGCTGGTACTGGGTTTCTGCTCCTCCATCACCAAGGTTGGCCGCCCTGTGGAGAGCCACTTCCACGAATGCTTAACTTCACAGTGGAGTTTCCCATCAGCAGAAGAAATTTTGAAAGCACAAACCCAAGGAAGACGAGGAGCTCAGTGTGCCAAGGCAGATCCCAGTGAGCGAAACCGGGAGAAAGCAGGAAATCTCTCAGACTGCAATAAATTTCACAGAATCACAAAATCACCTAGGTTGGAAGGGACTTTTTAAGATCATCTAGTCCAACCAATGAAAAAAAAAAAAAACAAAACAAAACAAAAACCACCACATAAACCACACACCACACCCAAACCACCCCCAACCCAACACTAATCCATATCCCTGAGCACCATGTCAACTCGTCTCTTTAACACCTCCAGGGATGGTGCCCCAAGCACCTCCCTGGGCAGCCCATTTCGATGCCTGACAACCCTTTTAGTAAAGAAATGTTTCCTAATATCTAACTTGAGCCTCCCCTGGCACAACTTGAAGCCATTACCCCTTGTCCTGTCATCTGTGACCTGGGAGAAGAGTCCGACCCCCGCCTCTCTACAGCCTCCTTTCAGGGAGTTGTGGAGAGTGATAAGGACTCTCCTCAGTCTCCTCTTCTCCAGACTGAACAACCTCAGCTCCCTCAGCTTCTCCTCATAAGACTTGTTATTGGTTTTGAGGAAGGGGATTAATTAGCTATCTATGGAATAAGCTGGGTAAATCAAGTGTGACGGGCAACTTCCAATTCAAACGAATCCTTCACAGACTACTCTCAAGTGACTGCAGCAGGGCAGGGTTGCAGCCTGGGGTTTCCCACATTGATCCTCAGGCCATCATCTATGTGGATTCATAGGGAAACATATAGTGATGTGGCAAATTGCTGCCTTGGGGGAGTGATGGGCTGGATGGCTGTGGGAGGATCCAGAGGGTTTGGGGGTCCCCAGGACCAAGGCTTAGCCAGGATGCCCAGCAGTGCTGCCCTGCTCCCATTACATGTGCACTTGCCCTGCTCAGCTCTCAGGGCTGAAGGCACCTAATGATCATCCATTAATTAAGCCTCAGGACATGCCTGAGAGCTGAGTGCTCTTAGCGTCGTCCGCTTCCCCAGGGAGCTGGATGTTGTGCTGCCAACAAACCGGCTCAATTTCCCCATCGTGGAGGAGGAGATCCTGGCAGAAATGCTGTAGGAGGCTGCACCAGGGGTGTTTTCATAAGCAAAGTGCTTCCACACTAAATGAAAAATTGGAAAGAAGCGTGTCTTATATCAAGGATCCCAGTGAATGAGCTGTGACTCATGAGGCCTGAACGAGAAACTCGCTGCCATCTGTCTTTATTTTACCACCCTGCCTGACTTAGCTCAGCCGTGCACAGGGAGAAGCTGCTACCGATGCGGTGGTGGCAGGGGAGTGGGTGGCATCACCTGGCACTTTCTTAACAGGGCACCCCGACCTGTGGCATACAGAGGGCTCGGGAGGGCTGGAAAAGCCCTAGGAAGCTCAGGCAGACGGTTTTACTTCTGAAAGTCTCTGGCATGGGCAGACTGCAGCATCCCTGGGGGATGATCCTTTGTCACCCATCCTCTTTCTGTTGAACCAAGAGGCTGAGGTGGACTTCCGCTTCCAGTTAACCACAAAAATAAACAAGGAAAATGCATTATGCATGTACAGAAGGAGGCTGAGTTAATGAAACATAACTGCGGTCTTCCAGACTAATATAACATTTGCATTTTTCTAACTTTAGTAATTTGCCAGACTTTGGCTCTAGCTTCAATGAAAGAATAATTACTTGTTTTCATAAAGAGGAGTGTTGATTTAAAAATCCCAGCTCCACTTTGTGAATTCAAGGAGAAATGCTTTACTTCATATCAATCAAGCTCTTTTAAGCGACGCAAGTTCATTTCACGCTCTTCTCCTTGATTTTCGTACCCTGTGTTCAGCAGCAAGAGCAAAGCACAGAAATAAAATGAAGCTTGTTTTGCAAAAACAGCCTTTGCAGAAGAAGATGGAAGAAAGGGAAGGTTTAAAGCCAACGCCTTGCTTTGTCCTGCCTTGTTTGTCAGGAACAGGCAGGAGAGTGAGGAAATGGTGAATATCTTGTGTGTCTAGGCCAGGTGCCCAGCTGAAATGCCACTTCCAGGTGTCCTGTGTGTTCTGTGGCACCTCCAGAAGATAAAGGTTTTGGCCACCATCTGGACATGCTCCACTGTCTGGGGAATTTGGGGTGCTTGCTCCCATACCTTTGACATCTCCAGTGATGGGTTGAAGCTGACTTGAATTTCTCATCAAGAGGTTGGTGAACCTGTGGAGGGGTTGATGGAGAGGCTGGAGATCATCTTACAACCTATGTGGTTGCTGAAGGAAAGGCGAGGACCAAGGGACAACATTTGTGTTAATCATCCTCATGGCTTCAGTTTTGGATCAGGGAATGCTCACTGTGTCCATCTGCACTCAGAGGGAGTTGTTTTCCACTGTAAAAGGTCTTTGAGTTTATTTACTGCTGAAAAGCCTCATTTTAGGGAGCAGAAAGGCCTTAAGAAGAGTTATAAAAATAATGTAAACCCTCAAGAATGTACCTTGCAACATCTAACAAAGAAAATTTATCTATCTCTAAGTGTTTGCCTAGAGGTGAGCTGAGATTTCTGAAAGCTCTCTAATCCCATGGAAAATGGCATGAGATCCTGCAACTGGAAAAGCAAATTCTGACTCAGAATAAGGAACATTTTAACAGAAAAGAAAATACATATACAAATAGTCAATGAAATGATGTGGAGGGACCTGCTGTTCTCTGGCTGGCTGTCCATGGTCACCCCAACCCATGTTTCATGAGTGAGAGGCAGAATATCTCTCTTAGCCTCATTTCTTCTTGCTTCTTGGTTACAGATGTGTTTGTCCATGGTGAAATCAGGCCTTTGATCTGAACAGGAAAAAAAAAGAAAAAAGAAAAAAAAAGAAATATCATAATAAAGAATATCTTTTTAATCTAGATTTACAGAGAAATATTCCCATTAGAAAAACAAGGGTCAGTTGGTAAAGTGTGGACGCCAAGACGCCCTTTGGGCATCCTTGGAGTGACCCAGCTGTGCAAGCAATGAAATCCCAAGTCCAGGGCTGGGTTGAGAGGCTTAGGGGGCTGAACGTCACTGCTCTTTGTTAATGTTGCACTTTGGAGTGCCAAGGCAATAATCTCAATTCTTTGGGCAAAAACCTTCTACTTTTGCTTATCCATAGATTAGAAGCTGGCACTTGTTTGGTGGTTTTTTTCTGGGTAACCCTCACTTTGCACACTGGAATACAGGAAGCATTTTTCCTTTTCTCGTCCTTATTTATCTCGGTGAGGTTCTAATTGTTCCCGTAAACCATGATTCCCAGAGGGCACACTGCTAAACCAAAAGGCCAGTGCTTCACTGTGGTTTTAAATTTCTTTCTTAGCTAGTGTTTCGGAAACTTGCCATTTGTTAAAGAAGTGGCTTCAGTTTTGATATCCCTGTTTATTGCTCATGAAAGGAAAAAAAAAAAAAAAAAAAAGAGACCACTCTTCTTCCTCCTCTCCTTTCCCAAGACACAAAATGAGCAGCCTTCTTACCAGCTTTTGTAAATGATCACTGACTGACATCTCCTATCAATGCGCTTCCAGGAGTGACATAGCGTAAAAAATAAGAAAGGACCACGAGAAGAGCATCCCATTCAGCACGTCTCCGCGGCAGCCAGCCGTGGAGCACTCAGCACCCACGCATCACTGCCTGAGAGGTAGCTCTCCTCACGGGAGAAAAGAAAAAGCAAAAAAACCAAACCACAAACAACCCCAAAAACAAAGCAAAAGAACGAAACTCGCCGCATACAATCTGCTGTTCGCTTTAGCAGTTATGAAACAATAATCGTGTGTATTCCCAATGGTCGCAGGGGTGATGGCTGTAGTAGATATGGGCCAGAGAATACAATCGCAGGGCAATTTCTCTCCATCCTTAATGGACTTGCATCGTACTCATGGGCAGCAGAGTGTCCTAATCTCTTCTAAGAGGGTCTGTCTCACTGTGGGGGAGTCATTGCAGGGACCCTCTCGGCTTTGCCCGGTTCGGCAAATTCCTTACGGGCCAGATGCTGCCGCCTTTATCCTCATTAAGTGGTGCTTTCCCCGGGGCCCCCATCCGAGGGGAGGGGAATGGGATGCAGGGAGCGAAATGGGGGGCTGTGGGGGGTCCTGGGAGCTGCCCCTTCTCAGCTGCTTGTTTTAATGGGGATTTATTTATAAGCTGAGCAAACCAAGAAATTTCTCCACTTAAGTGAAGAGGAAAAAAATAACCACTCAATAACACACCAGCGAAAGGACACTTCTTCCTAGCCTGTGTCCTTCATGGATATTTTTCTGCAGTATTTTTGGCTAATTATGTTATGAAAGACCGAGGGCTCCTCTCCAAAGCCTTTCTGCACCCTTTGCCAAAGATGTCCTTTAAAAAAAAAAAAAAAATCAATGCTGTTTTACCCCTTTGCCTGGAATAAAATCTGCCAAGAGAGTAAAACAACTGGACAGCCTCACCTTTTCGTTATTGCCGTGTACTATTACTGCAGTCACACAGAAAATAATAAGATTCAGTAAGAATTGGTTTTAACTCTCCACCAGCACATGGAAGACGTGATACATCACAGCTGTTTGCAAGGCATTTAGCACCATTAGATGCCTTTTTTATAGGGAGCAAAGTCCTCACTCTTGCTTTGGGCTAGCTGTTGCCGTGGAGGAAGAAATGAGGTCAGCAAGTCACTACAGCAAAATCTCTAAATTTTGAGTGGAAAAAAATTTAAAAATTGCTCTGCCTTCTTGTTTCCTTCCAGCTCTTAAAATATTGACCCTTGATCACCCACCTGAGTGTTGAGGCCCTTCTCTGGTCCTCATGCAGGGCACCGTGCAGCTGCCTCCTACAGAGCTTGGGAACTTTCTCTCCCTTGAAAGCCATCGTGGGGATGTCCTGGCTCTCCAGAGGCCAGGACTTCTTCTTCCTTTCCTTTTATTTATTGTCTAGCGTCAGTCAGGTGTGTCATTCCCATTGCAGGTACAATATGGAAGTAAATGATGGAGTTATTTGAGGGGTTTTAAGAGCTGAGCCACTGGGCACTTGGAAATCTTAAAGATCCATCTCATTAGGTTAATTGAGCAATTACAGTTTCTGCAAACCGTGAAGGAAAGATAGGACCTGAAAATCATGGAAAAACACTGACTGAATGGCTGTTTTTTCTTAGTGTTATTTCCGTGACCTTAGGGATTGGCAGTGGCAAGAGAAAAAAATGAGAATGAGGGTGTAAAACCAGCCAGCTCACGGAAAAGCCAAGAACCTGGTAGAGGACCCACCCTTGTTTTTTGCCATAAAATGAGATGTGAACTAGCTGTATCTCAAGGCAATATTCAGGGGGAGCTGCTTTTCTACTGCCATTTCTTCCATATTTTTTAGTTAAATGCTTGTCACCACTTTGTATATTCTCCTTGAAGTGTGGCTGCACTTCTTTTTGCTCTTTCCTCCATACTGGACAAGAGACTTGAAAGCAGAGTTGGACTGGATCTGTAAAGATTTGAAAGGGTTTAGGAAGGTTGCAGTTTTGAAATGTATGTTGTTAGAGCTATTCCAACCCAACTGGAAAGGAAGGACTTGTGTTTTGTGAAGCATGTCATAGGGTGGCTTGGTATTTGCCACATCAAATGTTTAGAGCCCTGATACATTTATCTACAAACATAATGATGGAGCACTGGGATGATGGTTAAAAAAAATTAAAAAAAAATTAAAAAAGGAAAAATTAATCTGGCCTGTCCCCTGTCCTTTAAGAGCCATTTATGTCCATTTTTATGTCTCCAGCTATTTAGCTCGCTGGTGAACCTCCTTTTTTCTAAGCCTCCCAAGGCACACAGAGGTATCTACTGGTGCATATCTGCCCGAGTCCCCAGGACAACATCTTGCACGTTACGCTCCACCGTTGCCGTTAGATCCTCCCATAAACCTGAACATTTTTTTATGTCTGTCACGGGCCTCCTCTCACGTAGATTGCCTTCAGGCTGAACTTTTGTGTAATATATTTTGACACCCCATATGGTCCCCATGGTTCGCTCAGGCACAAGCTGAAATCCTGCTCGCGTTGTTGGCAACTGCCGATATCTGGAAGCAGTCTGTCTTTTTTTTCCCCTTCCAGGGCGATATTCACATTTGGGAAGATTAATGTGATGATCAGGCACTGGCAAGGAGATGGAGTAGATGACCTAATAGGTCTTTTCCATCTCTAATTCCTGCGTTTTATTAAGTGGAATTCTTTGTTGCCGTGGCACTAATTTGTCTGAGCTGTCACCGCAAAGGGAAGGCAGAAGAGGTGGCACTAACAGTGTCATCTAAATCCATCTTTTTTTTTGGCACCTCTGCCCCTGTGAATCAAGAGTACCATCTGGTGAGCGGGCAGATTGCCACGCCGGCAGATGGGCAGGAGTGCATCTAGCTATGAGACCATGTATGATTATCAAATGTGTTGTTGGGCGAGGATTTACAGCAGGAATATCAAAACAACTTCTCGTAATGAGCTTCTGGTTCCCGGGGAAAAAGAGACGGGCCATTTAGCTCCCCAAGAAACCGGCCGAAATTCAGCTCCCCCAGGGCTGAGAGGCGTTGGGGAAGGGGCTGGCAGGGGAAGAAAGGCCATGGATGCTTCCCGTTGGGTACCGGTGGTTTGCTGAGTGGCAGTCAGATGCTGGCAGCCCGTGCCATCCAGGATGCCACCCCCCGCGGGAGGCAGGACGGGGCAGTGATGGATCCCGCTTCTCCTCTCGGAGCTGCAACCCGCCACTGGAGATTTTCATGCAGAAAAACATACCTTGGGTCAAAAGGTTCTTCTAAGAGGGAACTCATAATTAAAAAATTAACATCACACACCTTTTACACCAACCTGAGCGTTTGCCTTCAGGTCTTATTCCTGTAGCTGTGACACAAACAGAGACAAAGCATTATTTGGTGGCACAGAATATTTTTAGCAGGGCACCTATTATTACAAAATGTTGACTTCCCTATGAAATGTGGAAAGCTATTTTTCTTTTAACATCTAGTATATTGCTTCGGATTTCACTGTCACTTGACAAAGCCAAACACTCTCCACCTGGGGACAATGTGAGTGCAGGGACTGTCACTGCAAGTGGCTTCACTGGGCATTGCTCAGCATGGGGGCACCGGGGTCCATTTTCTCCTTCTCACCTTTGATTTAACCAAATCTTTTTGCACTAAAACAAATGGATACACCTTCAGACAGTCCTCTCTGCCCATCAAATCTAGTGTCCTGGCCCTTCATTACTCCAGGGAAGATGGTGAGGATGATGCTGGTGTTGCAGCAACCTCTGCTCATCTGATGGGATTTATTAGCATGGGCTCTTTGCCACCCAAAAGTGGCTGAATTTAACCTGGGTCCAAGCTGGCATGTGATGTGACAAAGCTCTGCCTGTGCCTGGGCTAACGAGCCTGGACACCGCTCACTTGGCATGGAGTAGGTCCTGGTCTACAGAGCGTGGTACAATTCATGTGCAACCGGATAAACTGCCCAGAAATCATGTCCAAATGGAAATTCACTGAATGGCATATTTCATATGCAGCTGTGGTGCTCAGAGCTGTAGATAGTTTAGATACTGAGTAAACAGGAACTGTGACAGGAAAATCAAGATCACTTTATCCCTACTGACCTGAACCCTCCTGTGATACAGACCTTGGGGGGGACATTGCCCAGCTCTCCTGGTGAGACCCCCACTAATTCCAAAAGAAACAGGATTTTGTGCTAGGCTTTCAAGAAAAAGCCACGCTGTGTGTTGAGTTAGACATCAAGCAAAACAGATGGGAATACCTGGTCTGTACGCTAGCCAACAGAGGCCAGCAAGGAGGAGAAGCATCTTCAACAATGCTCTTGTCCTCAGCAGAAGGGCTGTGCTGTGAAAGTGCTTTCTTTTGTTTTGCAACACCCGAGCAGAGATGGTTTTGATAAAGAGGGAGAAACAGTTCTTGCCTCGCTGTAGCCAGATGGATCTATGTGGAACGGGATCCTGTGATGTAAAGCTTTCCTAATGCTCTCCGGATTGCTTTTGAGGTGGTTTCAGTGATCCTTAGTCAGGTCTCCTTCCAACACACCTTCTTCCAAATGGCAGATCCTTGTGCCTCAGTACTGCCCACTCCCCAAATCGAGACAGTGCCAGCAGCTGGGCACCCCCTCTTCTCTCCTGGCTGCGGTGGGTGCCCATGGGAGCCCAATGACTGCCATGGTCACAGCCACCACCACATCCGGGGACATCCTTCAGGAAAACTTGCCCAGAAGACCTCCGTGCTGGCTGGCCAGGAGACATGGTGAACTGAGCAATGCCATGATCTGAAAACAGCATCAGGGGAACCATAAGACCATGGAGTTTCCTGAGAAACACATTATTCAGGGGGCTCTCCTGCTTGTGTCTCTCACCTTCTGTACAAGCTGCTTATTCAGCAAAGGTGTCTCCTCGGTCCTACTTCTGAGCCCAAACTCTCAAGGATCTTCAGGAGAAGAATGATGAGTACCATGTTTGTTTGGGAGCAGACCTGTCCTTCACTCAATCCCTGCTGGGATAATTACTATCCTGTGAAAGCCCTGTGTGACTTTTGATGTAGCATGTCCCATGTTGTCTCAGCACAAACATGCTGTGGTCCCGTGGTCCTCCCCAAAAAGATACATGATCACCTTCCAAGACAGTGTCTTTTATGGTAGTTTTCAGACTAGAAACAAAAAGATTACATGATTTCCTTCTAAAATAAGATTAAATATGGCTAGAAGTTTGGTTGTCTCAACATTTAAAAACAATATGAGCTCATACAATGTGTTATGGAAAGTGGAGATGTTCCCATGTTCAGGAGCTCCAGCTGACCATCTGTCCATGGTGTTCCCATGCACAGCAGCTTGCAGGAACTGGACCAGGCTGCTTCTGGGAGAAATCCCAAACCCCTGCACAGGGATGTTACATTGCCACCAGCCTCCAGCAGCAAAGGGCAGAAGCCAATGCAATACCACATTTTGTTGACCTGGAAGTACCAAATCTACTACTTGGGGTGGAAAATAGTTGAGTTCTTACCTATTTTTCCAGGGACTGTGTATATTCTAGGCTTCAGCAACTCAGTTTTCTGCTCAATGTCTTGTATTTCCTGGAGCTATGAGCAGAAGGTAGCACTCAAATGGATGGTGGGCTCCAAACACGTTGTTTCCTACAGAGCTTAGACTGACGTCTTTCCCCAAACAGAGGATTTCTGTGGTTGGAGAAGCCAGGGCCAGTCCCCAAGTGCTCAGTGTATGACCAGATGTGAATGTAATGAACTAAAATAGAAAAATAAATAGAAAATAAGAAGTAGAAAATAAAATAGAAAGCAAGAAGAGACTGTGTCAAACTGTTTTCATTAGCACCGCAAAGCTGTCCAGCCAGGAACAATTCGTAACTCGTATGGATTTCCCAGTGGAAATGCAAAAAGTCTAATTATACAGAAATGGTGAGGACCAAAAGAAGAGCAATCTCCAGAAACAAATCTGCCGTGCAGCATATCAATGTGTTAAAGGCATCTTTTTTCAGACTGGAAGCCAGATCAATTTATATTTATTCCTCAGACCAATGGAAAGTGTGCTCCTATGTGAGGGATTAGGGTACTGAGAATACCTTCTGCTAATAAATAATTCACTTTGGGAAAGCAAAAAAGGGAGGAGGGGATTGGGGGGCAGGGAGAGCAGTAAAAGGACCTGAAAAGGTTTTTGGGTGAAACAAAGAGGTAAACAGCATGACTGGGTCTTCATAACTGAAGCTCCTCCATACTGTTTGATTTTAATTTCAGATCCCAATTAAAGGTTAGCCAAAGGTAATTGAAAAATAGCTGAGATGTGGAATTAAATGGCAACTGCCCACACATCTACCGACTTCAGTCAAGCAGCCCCTCAGCGTAGATATGTTTTTTTAACACAAGCTGGGCAGATTTGTTCCTGTGTTATTAGGAATAA
Organism: Scolopax mira; assembly: GCA_004320125.1. NCBI lineage: Eukaryota > Metazoa > Chordata > Aves > Charadriiformes > Scolopacidae > Scolopax > Scolopax mira. Next base: position 196,803 of record BJBW01003049.1, read on the forward strand.
TTCTCCCAGAGCTCCGAAGCCCTTTGCTCCAAGCTGAGAGTCTAATTATCATAAAAGACCCCCTTGAATATCACTACCCTGAGTGCATTTGGAATTAGGGACTGTTCTTAGCCAGGGAAGTAGCTGTTTGTAAATCAGAGGGTGAGCTGCTGAGCTCCCTTTGCTTTCTGAGCCCATGCACAGCTCTTCAAGCATCAACTTGTGTTTTTTTGCACTTTTGTGAAGTGCCCATGCTTCTGTGTGATATAATATACTGACACATGATTTTAGATATAAGAGCAAACAGCCTGGATGAAAAGAAGCCAGATAAACCCATACGAAGTCATTTATTAACAAAGGTCCTTCCTCTGGTATTTCTTTAAACTCTGCATGGCTTTTTTAGCTGCCAAATTCACTTCGTGATGTTGAAAACCAATTTTTTTTTCCTTTTCCTTATCAAGACAGTTATTTTCCACTTGGCAAACACTGAGTTTTATTACTTATTCCTAATGGAGCCTGAAATTATTATGGCTTTTTTTCCTCCCTGTTTATTTCCTCTCGTATGTTCATCACAACTGAAATCAGCTCGTTTCCTGGATCTGGATGATTTTGGTGAACGCTACATTGGGGGCCCAACTGTCTGGGGCTGAGGAGCAGACTACTAGAAGGGTTTTCATGTTATGTTTTGTTGTGCTGCAGCAATTCTGTAGATGTCAATATGTGTTTGTCTTGGCAAGATACAACCAAAGTGCTCCTGGACACCCTTCACAGGCACCCTTAGATGAGTGGAGAAATGCTGATGAAGGTTCTATCAGTGCATATAGGATAATTTGTCCTCAGGATTTGGGAAAATACCCCTCCTGCTCTCTCCTCAAACCTATGGCTCCATGTGTTATCCCTATAAAACCCCAGGGTTGGATTTTCAGCCCTTTCTCTGTTCCATGTCCTTACCTCCTGGTATGCTGTGCCACCTCTCCAGGTCCTCTGCAGGACCTGGACTAGCCATCCTCCTGGAGCAACCTTGTTTCCATGGTCAAGCAGGTGGACCTTCAGCATGTTTCTAGGTGCTGTGATTTTTATAAGGGGCCTGATTAATGCAGGGGTCACCATGCAAAGACACCTTGATAGACCTCAGCATTCCTGACCAGAAAGATCCCTGCCTCCAGCTCTGTGATCTGAACAGGAGAACCAGCCCAGCACATGGATGGACTTCCACTAGAGGCACATCCTGTGATAAACAGGAAAAAACTGGTAATGTATTTTCTGGAAGTAGGATCTGAGTTTTAAATCCAGGTCCCTTTCCTCTGTCTGTAAATCATCACGGTGCTTTTATCCATGTTATCCCTTATGATGGACTTTGTTCTAGACACACTGGTCCATAAGCATAATCTCCCCTCCCAAAACAACCTTTGAGCTGACCTAGGGAAACTAATAAATGCCTAAAACTTTGTCTCTGGCCTAATTTCCTGAAGCACTTTGGGGATGAGTTTGGGCCAGCCTCTGGAAGGATGCGCCCAGAGCTATTTTGTGATGTCCCAGAAGACCTTTGCTGGCTTTTTCCCACCCGAGGGTGTTACCAGATGGGAGGATGGAGCCCAGTGCATCCTGGAGCGAATCCGGGTGTAAATCTCAGCAGCTGAATGGCATTCAGTGGCCCATGAAATTAATGCAGAAAAAGCCGCAGGCTCTGCAAGGTAATTTGCAACCCCGGGATGGTCTGAGACTTGATGATCATAAAGGTCTTTTAATCTACAGTTGGACTGGATAGTCTTTTCCAACCTAAATGATTCTAAGAGCAGAAGTTAAACTCCCAGGACTGCTGACTCTAAATTGCTGCAATTTATCTTGCACCTCTGCAAGGTGAACATTCACCATGTTTATGAAGGTTATTTATTCAGATGGTGCTTACTTTCTCCCTCTCTTTGGGCCATTTTTCATATTTCATAGGTGCCCACATCTGATGGAAATCTCAGTTTGTGTGGAAGCTCCTCCAAATTCTTCATGCCAAGATGCCTGGGGAGGGGATGGGGGGGCACAAGGCCAAGGGCTTGAGAGAACACTGAGAGGTTTTCCCTGATGGTGGCCACAGCCCATCCATTCCCAAGGGCTTCCAAAGAGACCATGTCCCATCCATAGACAGAGCTCTGGGATTGTGTTGGTCTGGGTCACCTTGGCAGGGCTCCTGCAGGGGATGCTCTAAACCTCTCTGCAGCGACTTCCTGGCATAAAGCTCTTTTCCTTGGGTGAGGAAAAATTAATTAATCCATGGCGAGCATACAGGTCCATTTAGTCCTTAAAGGAATGAGTCACAGGGTGAGAAAGTACTGTTATTTGAGGCTGGATCCTTCCCCAAGCAGAGCCTTCACTGCTCACCATCCCATGGCCATCAAGGGTCCTTGTGTCTAAAGCAGGGACCCCAAAAGTTGGAGTTGTGTTTCATGAATTTCCTTTGATGCAAACGCTCCCCACACTAACTGGATTAATGTTATTTTTGCCTAGGGTCTGAGGTTTTTTCCCCCTCTTTTTCTCCCCAGAAAATCCTTCCTAGTTTAAATTTTTCACTGCTTGTAAAGTGTCCCATTATAGCGCTCTGGGCAGGAGGAGATTAATGTCAGGTCCCATTTATGCATCACTTTGGATCAGAAGAGCTTGGCCGGCCCTTTGTAACAATCTTGTCTTCTTGGAGGGGAGAAGAGGGAGGGGATTAAAAGTTTACTATTGCAAAAAAGTACCCCATTGTCACTGCCTGAGATACATCTTTCAGAGAAATTCCCTTTGCCATAATAACTGATTTATTTTGGTTGGCTGGCTACGAAGCAGCTGAAGTGAGGTGATCCCTGCCAGATTCATTAAGTGATTCCTAATGTTGACAGAGGACTTTATATTGTGGTTATAAAAGCAGAGGGTTTGGTATTTGCTGGAAGAGCCTCTTTCCCGAGGGCGAGTGTGGAGGACGGGAGGAAGCTCTCCAGCAGTACCCATGTGCAAGCAATAAGCAGAGGAATGCTCTCGGAAACTGCAGCTTGAAGGATTTACTTTGGCATGGGGTTGGGTTGCCTGGGAAGGGAGGGACGCTCTCAGGGAGGCGCAGGGGTGCTGGGCGTGGGGCTTTGTCTCTCTTTTGGGCTGGGAAAGGAGAAGTTTAAGAGCCTTTTTGTGGGGTCCTGCTGGGTGCAAGTACCAAGGCATGCTGGTTCCTTCCCACCCCACTGGCTGCTGCCAGGGGAATCACACATCAGGGTCTTCATTTCCCTTTGAGCCAGGTCCTTGGGACTATTGAGACAGGCCTTCCAAGAAGGACTTGGGCGTGTTGGTGGACAAGAAGCTCAACAAGAGCTGGCAACGTGGGTTGGTAGCCCAGAAAGCCACCAGCACACTGGGCTGCATCCCCAGCAGTGTGGCCAGCAGGACAAGGGGGGGATTCTGCCCCTCTGCTCTGCTTTGGGAAGACCCCCCCAGTGCTGCCTCCAGCTCTGGGGCCACCAACAGCAGAAGGACGTGGACCTGTTGGAGCAGGGCCAGAGGAGACTCTTTCTTTATGGATTTTATTTTGCAGTTTTGAAAAAGTTTTGCATTTAAACAGCAACAGCAAAAAAATTACTTTTTCTTTTCTTGCCCTTGAAAAAATGCTGGTGGGAGGTGCCATGGGCTGGGGGCTACTCTGCAGCACAGGGCTGGCCTGGAAAATCCTGACTGGTCCACCCACTTCAAATATGAAAGTGAAAAGATAAAGAGAGAAAGATAAAGATGGAGAAAGAGAAAGAGAGAGAGAGGGAGAGAAAGAGAAATAAAAAATAAGGAAAAGAAAAAGGAAAAGGAAAAGAAAAAGGAAAAGAAAAAGAAAAAAAAAGAAAAAGAAAAAGAAAAAGAAGAAAAAGAAAAAGAAAAAGAAAAAGAAAAAGAAAAAGAAAAAGAAAAAGAAAAAGAAGAAAAAGAAAAAGAAAAAGAAAAAGAAAAAGAAAAAGAAAAAGAAAAAGAAAAAGAAAAAGAAAAAGAAAAAGAAAAAGAAAAAGAAAAAGAAAAAGAAAAAGAAAAAAAAAGAAAAAGAAAGAAAGAAAAAGAAAAAGAAAA
>BJBW01003050.1:0-96528 GCA_004320125.1 Scolopax mira
CAGCCATCCCATAACCCTTGACTATAACCAGAACTCTCCTCCTCTGTCACATCCAAATCATGAGCCTCTGACTTACAGGAAAAATTCATGTTGTTAGTCCCTGAGTGTACATCTTTGCATTTGTTTTATTAAATTTCTTGCTGCCACTCCAGTCCACAAGGTCACCCAGTTCTTCCTGTATTAAAGTCCAGTCCACCTTGGTACTGAGAAGCTCATTAATCTTCTACATTAAAAACAGAGAACCATTCTAGCAAAAAAGGAACAGTCAAGAACTTCGATACCTGTTAGCTTTCCCAGATGAAAATCCTATAACATAATAAATGAGCAAAACCTTAGTACAGTTTATAGGGTCGCATAAAGTAATTTAGTGCATACCAATAAAGTAAATCTGAAAGAAGGATTCAAGTTACCAAATTCTTCTTAATCACATCCATTTGCCTTTAAACACCAAAACTTCACATCTAGAAAATGGAAATCGAATCTCTGGGTTCTGCATTCATATTAATTATAGGCTAAAGAGTAAGCATTTCTTAATGAAGAACTAGCTAGATGCTCATAACTGAACGTAGAAAAGTGAAGGGAAGCTGGATAAATCTGCTCCTGCATTTTCTTATTTGCAGTTCGCTTCAGCACATGTTGTACAGGCAACTCCCACATGATAAATAATCTGTGTAAATTTGTACAGAAAGAGTTCTATGGTCCAGTTTGTAATGTGTTCTTTCAGCCCGTGGGTCCTTGCTCGGGACGGAACATTGGGGGCCGCACACTCAAGCAGAAGAGCACGGGCAGCATGTGGTAGGAAACAAGGCATCGGAAGTAAATGAAAGCTTAAGTCTCAGTAAAAGATAGAACAACATCATAACTGTCAGAGCAATTTTCCACATGGGTAGTTTAACACCTGAACTATTGCTTATTTTTGCAACTAAACTATTCCCAGTTTCTATCTCTTCTACTCGGAATCAACATCAGTTTTGAGATGTGTCATCAACAATGTTTGCCTGAAAGAGCCGAAGGTACCACCGAGGTGGAGTCTTAATAAGGAAAAAGCAGTTCCTCCCCTGTCTCCCCCCCCCCGAAAAAAAAAGAAAAAAAGAAAAAGAAAATAAGAGAAAAAGATTGGTTCATTTTCTGTTAACATCTGGGTTGTAAATAACCGTAGGCTTCATAGATAGTATAACATTAGACTGGCTCTGACTTAACGTCATAAAGATTGAGTTATTCATTTTAATTTAATGCTACCATAATTCTCAATTTTGCATATGAATATAATCTTATAGTCTTTTACCAGCAATCCCAGGAATGTAGCAGAAATTACAACATTCTTGAGTCTTCTATTTTTCACGGGAACAAGTGGTTAAGCATCTTTATTTGTCAGGCATTTTTTAAAGGTTTTTTCATAGTTCAATAGCAGTGCACAAAGGAAGTTTGATTTTGAAATTATAAAGCAGACAACTTATTTAATATACTAACTTTCCAGATCCAAAACAGTTTAATTATTTCCATGGTCTAAGAGAAATCAAAAAAATAAAATTGTGAAGTGTAAAAGAATAATCTATTTCCAATGGTTAATCCTTCAAAAAGCCACAGGGAAAGAGACTCAGGATGTAGAAATCATTAATGGAAGAGTGATTGCTGACTTCTATTCCTAGAAACAAAGAACTAAGGCTACAGCTGGCTCCCAGAAGCAGGTATGTTCTGGCTGACCTGCCGGGAGGACCGCTGCTCGCGCTGCAACTCTGAAAAGGCTCTTTCAGAATCTAATCAAACCACCGTTGTGGGGAAGATAAAGTTGAAGTACAATTTTCTGGAAAATACTCTTCAAACCATTCCACTCACACTTCTCTAACTGATGTCTTTCTTCAAGCTATTTTGGTTCACAACTATTTTCATTTTCATGTCCTTTAAGTGACAAGGGAATATGTCCTTCACACCAACAACTCTTGGGTGCCCAGGAAGAGGAGCAGTCACCAAGCAGCCGGCACCTCGCCGCAAACCCACACAGTGAAGACCCACATCCCACCAGGAAAGCACACAAGAGGGTGAAATCCCAGCCCCCAGCAGAATACTAGCGGCCCCAAAGCCATCCTTACTAAGGCAAAGAAAGCACCAACTGCTGATCCAACCTCTAAGAAAAAAAAATACTCTTACAGAAGCCTATATCTTCCCCCAGTTGCACTGGGTGGAACCCAGTATCCAGCCATCCTCATAACTGACCCATAAAACATGCTCAGGCCATGACCTTGCAGCATGTGGAATCTGTCACAGAATCTTAAGGATGCTGAGTGTCTGTAGATTTGTTTGCAAAATATTCCGCAGAAGAAATCTGGCTATAATACTGGTAACATTAACTTCTTGTGGTGTTGGTTTTTTTTAACCTTACCATTTAGGAATCATGTAGATATTGAAGGTAGGAAGGCCACATCTCTTTCCGATGTGGGTAGCAAACCACAGCTAGTGGGCACTGGGCCAGCAGGAGGAAATAGGGACAAATAAATGAGTGAGAGCAGAGGTAATTGTAGCACTTATTTGGATTAGATGCAGATCACCAATGAACTCTTTTGCCACTTCTTTTCTCCTAAGGGAAATCTCCCTTTCCCAGCTTTAATTTCATCATGGGAAAAATATGTCAAGTATTGATTACAACTAGAAACTGAAGTCTTCAACAAGTGTGTGCACATTAACACCATCACTTAGACATGACCTGGAAGAAAGCCTCTCTTTGCCTTTCTTCACCCCGATTCCCACTTCTTCTATCAGATTGTCTTACACACAACAGCACGATCAAACTTGCAAACATCAGTTTTGGTGATGAAAAAGTCCAGGGGTGAATTTCTTAAAACAATTAGATTTATGTTGCTTGTGATGCTAAGCATAATTAAAAGGCATGTCTTCCACTGAGTTCAATTTATGGCAGTTTGAAATAAGATTCCAGTCAAGCCTAAAAATAGAAAAATTTGGCAGAAACACTTGTGAAAATCCTAAAACGGTGCTGTTCGTTCATGACCCTTGAGAAATAAAAGAAACTAGTTTCACACATTTGCAGTGCATTTGATTGCAAAGCAGGGACAGGAAATTAATGGCCAGAAGATTTCTGTCCATTCCTCTGCCACTGCCTCCGTAGCGGCTCACCCCAGGCCACGCTCTCTGCCCTCCACTCTTTAGTCTGCTCCAGATCACACCCGGGTCACACTTCTAAATTTGTCAGTATTAGAGCAAGGCAATATGTAGTCTCACTGCCCCAAAAAAGTTCTCAAGATTTCAAAAATTTCCCATTCTATTTTGACATCAATTCAGACCTTTTGGATGAAAAATAATAGTGAATGTCTTTGCCACACACGAATGTTCTAATAGCATATATTGCACAGTAGCCCTTAAGCTCATTTAGAGAAGCAGAAGTCCAAAACCCTGATTTGAATCAAGAACAGGCATTTGAAACTGAGTCAGTTCCCTTCCAAAAGTTGGCAATTTGAGATGAACCTTCTTCTTTTGACCAGAAATTCACTTTTGTCAAAACCAGTTTACTCTGAGGAAAGGACAGCTTCACACATTGACATGGTGTGATCTAGTGCACGTTACCAACTACCTGTACTCACTCCTGATTAGGAGTGCCCACCTTTTGTCTCTCCTTGCATCCCCTCAAACTTCTGCTGCTTTCAATGTGACGCTCCCAGATGTGTATATTCCCACAGAAATCCATAGAGAGAACTCATTCACCCTCTGCACGAGTTGCCTGGTATCTCCCTGACAAAAGAGTTAATTCACTGTCCCTTGCTTTCTTCCTATCTGCTTCTCCCTCATCAGTGTCCTTCCAGGATATAAACCTCTATAATTTCAGGCACCTTCCTGCAAAACCATCATCTTTGCATTTATTTTCAAATCTAGAAACATTTTCACGATATTGTTTCACTTTGCAGATCATATCATGTAATTTTTTTTGCTTTATTGGTATCTCTGTACGTCTGCAAGTCACAAGACTCTTACACCAAATTCAAAGAAAAACCCAATGTTGTTTCCAGAACCTTTTTCTGTTGAACAGTGTCAATGTGTGATATCTCCTTGCTTCACTGAAGACATTAAACAGAGTGACAATTCTAGTTAGAATGAATTCAACTTTACACAGACAGTTTTTATACACAGGCTCTGATCAACTGGGAAAAAGCAGAGATTAACAGGGATTATGCCTAAACTTGCAGATTAAATTTGTAGTTTAAATTTGCTATTACATTTCTTATTCCACGCATTATTCTGCTTCATGGGATTTACACTTCTGCTTGCTCCTCTTATGCCCAGCAAATCTGGTTCTTTCCAAAGCTATTCTGAGATTCTTATTATGATATTCTACTGTTCCTCCAAATCAAAATGTAATTTACATAGTCCTAAGAGTCTCTTTATTATCCCACTTTGTTGTATTTTCTTGTATCAAAGAATGAATCAAACACGGGTATCAAAATGAGCCCCAAAACATCTCCCCAAAATCATAAGTGGTCCCAGTCATATATTCTAATTTTACAGAGACATAGACTCACTGGAAACCTCCTGGAATAACAAATGCTTTTCCTCCAACCACTCCAGTCACCAGTAAGAGGAAGAACTAGGGAAAGTTCCTGAATATTCTGACCATGTTTTTGTTGTGAGTTACTAAGTAATGACATTGTTAGAGCATTTAATGTTACAGACTCACTGCTCCTCTGTCCAGTCAACACCTGACAGAAGAAGATAAATATATTTATAATACACAGCGAAGTGAATAACAAAGAGTTTATATAGTTGTCTCTGACAAAGCTGACAAGTTGTAGCTGGCAGCTTTAATCAGCTCCCAGCTGAGCCCAGGAAACTGGAGGGAACAGGGCGCTGAGTTTTCTGATGCATTTCTGAAGGAAGGTTAAAGTTTATTTACTTTTTCTATGGGAAGAGGGATCAGGAGGGATCTAAGACCTTTGGATAAAAAAAAGATTCCTGCACAAGAGCATTGTACACCATATTTAACAAAGTAATTATTGGTTTATCTCAAACTGATTTTTTTAAATAAAGGGATACGGGCTAAGGTTACAGAGATGAAAATGTCTCTAAGCTTTAATGCCACAAATCACTGCCAGATGCTGAAAATGTACTAGATATGATTTTTATGTTGTGAGTGTGAAAAATGCAGTAGAATATAGTTGAAACTTAATTTTTACAGGTCAGTGGTTCTTAAGTATTCAGCTCCTGCTTGTTTTGAATGGAAACTGACTTTTCACGAGCATTTCCTAACCAGTACCAAGACAACAAACGTAAGTACTGACTAATGATTTGATCAGCTATTTCAAAGTAATAATTTATTATTTTGCAGTATGTATGGAATATCTGACATTGGTTTTAAAAGCTACTGAACATGTACTCTCTTAAAATGAAAGTCCTTGGAATCACAGCAGCACTTTTCCTAATGTTTCACTGCATGGTTTACACCCCCTAGCAGTCACTCCCCAAACTGATGCCACAGGGGACTCTGTTTTTGTAAAAAGACAAAACTATTTGCTGATTAACAGAATGTATCACGAAAGGATCTGCTCATATAGCTGGCTCAGGTGTCTACTCCATATGGATGGCTCATACAGAATTTAGGAAGGTTGGTGACTTGTAAGTCAAGACCAATGAGAGTTTTGCAGTAAACAAACTGCAAACCTTTTGCGTTTTTATAATCTAATTTACCAATTACTTTCTGTCCACTAACTTTTTAAAAAATGAACCCATAGCTTTAAATCACCACCACACGAATACTCACACACCTCTGAAGCTGTTTGCTGAATGAGTCACTATGTAAGTCATTGTACAATTTTTCAAAGAACGCTGAAGGAACTTAAGTATTGATTTTTCCCACAATAGTATTGGATACACCTGAATGATCATCAAAAACACTTGCACCGATAAAGTAGTTCCATGTTCTAGTTTGTTTTTTACTTTCCCTACAGCTCTACTTCAACACGTTCTACTTGGTATCAGTGGGAGATATTGAAATTTGGTTATAGGTCTGGGCTGTCTAACTTATGCTCACTGTTCATATAGCTTTATATGAACACTGTATATTTGTATAATGTATATAATAAACATGAGTGTAATATAACCAGTTCCTTCTGGTCGACATCAGTGGAATTGTTCCACTGGACCATTTATTTATTGGGAAGATGACAAAGACTCACTGATGAAAAACACTATTTCTTTCCGTCCACTCCTGCATGCTAATACAGGGTCAACTCAAGAAATTAAAGGGGAACATAAAAGTTGCATTAACAAAAAAATAGATGTTCAAACCGGGACATACTACTACAAAAAAAATATGTTGCCACTGCAGATCTATATCCTCATTTAGCTGAGTTACACTCATGAAAATATACACATAATATTATTAATATCACTGTGGGATATCAATCAAAACCATTCCTATTACTTAAAGCAGAATAAAAATCAACAAGTTGATTTTACACAATAAATCTCCTAGACTGTGGGCCAGGAATAATTTTTATCTATATAAAACATTTATATATTAAAATATAAATTTTATATATATATAATCAATATATAAATAATGAAGATTCTGCTTATTGTTGTAAGAATCCACATCCTGATATAGAAATTCAGGAGAATCAGAGCTTTTCTTAAGCTGATACAACTCCCCACATTGTCACTATCACTGCTATTTCAGAGAACATGTGAAATTGAAAATACTACAAGAATACAAGGAGATTTTTAATAGTTACATTTAGTCAAAACAGCAGTCCAGGTAGTTCAGATTCCTTACTATTTCCGTGCTAGACATTCAATATCCACCAAATGGGATATTTTTTATCATTTATATGAAGGCCTGATTCTTCATTTGAATAATGCCAAATGCTTGACCTCTGAGATATTGGGCAGTGCTGGTTCACATCTTCCCTTTTCATCCTTGTTGAACTTTTCAATTTCATTGCAGTTATGAGACAAACATCTGAATGTTTGATCTACGTACTCCAGACTGCTCATCATTTATTATATAAATTTATTATCCATCTCTATGCTAAGGTAAATAATGTCTATCTCTTCAACATAACCTGAAAAGAGAGCTTTGCTACATTTCAAAGCATTCCTGTCACACCTGGAAAACTCATTCAGCTGCTACAGCAGCAACATTTCAAAACTTTCTTTGAAAAATAATTTGTTTTTTTAAAATAAGTTGTGTTGTTCAAAATTCATTCAAATGCAAATGATACTGGGATTTTAATAGGACTTTTAAGCATTAGATCTGCTCCTAAACCAGCACATCACACAATATCCTTCTTACTTGCCTAAGGATGTAAGCAGATTTCCTGAATTGTTTCAAAGCTTCAGGAGAATGACACTGATTCACTTCAGCAAAGGATCCGAATCCAAGTGACTTACATTGCAAGAAAAACACTTGGAAAAGCTCTGCTGCTGTAGTCACAAAACAGTCTTATGGTTTAATACGTTATTTTCACCATCTTCAGACTGGAATAACCTTATTGATTGGAGGAGAGTTCCTTCTTGGTTAGTAAAATCAGAATCAGGTTCCTGAAGCTGAATGTATGATGTATAGGTCACCTCATTTTTTGCATGGAGAGCATATTATATATATCACTCTAGTGGCAGACTCGGGGAACAAAAGCAGTAAAATTTTTCCTCAGGGTAAAATATAGCTCCCAGGAGTCATAAAGCCTGAAGCAAAAGGTTATTTTACCCAAGACATATGCTGTATGTTTTATTATTCTTGGGGGGGGACGGGGGAACACAGTCGTGGTGTTCCGATATGCTGGTAATTCCAGTATCTGAGACTTCAGCCTGCCTGCCCTTTGCAGACCTTGGAAGAGAAACTTCCTCAATGACACCAGTTGGCAGAAAGGGAAGCGAAACGGAGGAGTCAAGACACCAGTGCAGAACCATTTCACTTTCAGTAAAGCACGGAGAAGAATGATGGATGTAGATAATTACCTGCAATTTGTATCTGAGACAATCTTTTAGACAAAACACCCCATAAGGTTTTACGAGACCAAGGTGAGATTCCAGGTGGTAGTAATTAACAGCAGGCAGAACAGAGGGGAGCCTGGATATTTGGGGAGCAGAACAGACTGGTCAGTATTTTGGAGTTATCTGTATCAACAGAAGATGGAAATGACTTTTAGCACAAGCTCCAGCCCTCCTCAAGACAGCTGACAGAAGCCTCGCTCAAGATCCTGTACAACCAGGAAGGAGAAGGATCTCACAGGAACTAAATTGAGAAGAACTTAAAAAAGATGAAGAAAGAGAATATTGAAATGGAATACTAGTGGAAACTTTTCAACAAGAAGATCTACAAAACGTAAGGGAAGTTTATATAAATAAGCAGAACAGTCACCAAGGCAAAACTAAAAAACTCAGCAGAGCAGCAGCCCACACTGTCTATAGAAAGTCCAACAGGATAATGTTTTCCTATTATGTAAAATTTATATTTGGAAGAACACTCAGAATCCCAGCTGAGCTGATTTTCCACAGCACCAGGTACTGTATAGGTATGTATGAATGGAGGCTAATATACATTACTTTTCCAGTAAAAAAAACAAAAAATCCATTGAAATATTGCCACATTCTCTTATTATGTCTAAACATAATGAATTTTGACATTTCCATCCTCGTTCCCAAACTTTGCAGCAGATATTGTTTATAGGAAATATACTGAATACACTGAATACTATGGAAGAAAAGCCTGAGGAACAGAGCTGAATGGATGGCCAAGCCTGGCTCGTTAGAGGTGGGCTACCCAGGCAGGAGCACAGGATTTATGTCACCTGTGGCAGAGCATGTTCAAACAGACCTGTTGGTTTCAAGCTCCAGAAGGCTGAGAGGGAAAACATTTACAGGCACAATTCAGCACTTGCATGTATATATATATTCACCATGTTCTATAGGTATAACAGGTCCCAGGGCATGGTGTGGTGCAGTTGGCTCACCAAAAGCAAAGAGGAAGAATCCAAACACTGCAATAGCGTTTTTCTCTCTGGGGAACATTACCAAAAAAATCAGGTAGGGCAGAGGAGAAAACAACAACCCAAATATCTCAACCTTGGGAGTGTCCTGATGTATTTCCAGCTTCTCTTTGTATGGAATGACTTGCACACAAATTCAGCAGAACTAGATTTAGCTGCTCCTGAACATGCATACAGAGGTTTGGGGGTTTTGAACAAAAGTAATGAAAGGACTAAGTTTTGAGGGGTTTATTGTTTTCTTTTTTAAATAGCGATTTACTGACTGCCCTCTGAAGAGCTTTTGATAGGGTCAGTAGGATCCTCAAATGCAGAAAGTACAATCTAAGTAGCAACAGGAAAACAAGGACGTGAACGCTGAGCCGGGAAATCACACAGGTTCACAGAAGTTGGAGGAAGGAAGAATTTGATCCAACACTTCGGGTACAACCCAGGTGAGGAGCCTGATCCAGGATGAATTGCACTCATATCTTCTCTAGTCTTACATGCTAATATTCCCCTCTTCTGGGACATGTACATGACAAATGATACTTGGGCCTTAGGGGAGGATGCTGAAGTGAGAGAAGATTCTGAACTGAGAGGCTCAGATCCAGTTTCCAGCCAAATCACAATCAATAGACTTATAGCTGCTTCATTATTATTTATCTGGAGTAACAGACAAGATTGAGAGAAGGATGGAGAACTCCTGTGATCTGCAGTACGTACAAACACACAAAAAAATCTTCTTTGTCCAATTAATATCAGCGTCCTTTACTTCAAGTGACTAACTCTTTGCTTACACCTACCTACCAGAGATAAAGGTCTATCTCCATCAGTGATTTTAACGGGATCGCTGTTCTCCTTCGTTCCAGTCCCAAGGAATGCAAATATTAGTCAGGAGGGAAGAAAAGAATCTAAAAAAGCAGGACCAGGTTGCACAGTGTAGATGTTTCTTCAGGTTGTTACATCCTCTTTCAATAGCCATAAGCAAGTGAGGGCAACTCAATACCAGAGAGACAAGAGCACTGGTCTCCTGTATGTGTTACTGTGCATATGAAGCACCGAAAGCAAGGACATCTTCAGCCCTCAGTGAGAGCACTTTTTTTGTTGAAATATCATTCCTCACTGTTTGGAATGAAACCCATTATTACCAATTAACCTGCTGTGAACCCATATCACTGGCTGAATTGAGCATAATTATTCATCCATAGTAATAGCTAAAGTAAATTCTGGCAATCTCGGCTAACATTGACTTCTCCTTTGGGAGAATTTTCAAAGATGCCATGTCCTTGGTTATGTTTTTAAAACCTCTTTTTTTTTTTGTTAAGCTCCAACTGAAAATGTATCATTATGACTCATTTCTTCTTGTTTTGCAATGTTGTTTTCTTTTTTGTCTTGCACAAACATCTATAACTAACTCTATTATCAACTGAAAAATTACCTCCACATGTTCAGAAACCTGATTTTTCTTAAACAAAGTTTTAGCTCTGGTAGCCCATGTAGGTTGTCTAAAAATAAATTTTTAAATTAGTTGTTACTTTTCATAGCTTTTTAACCACACAGCCTGACGAACCACAGCCCTGTGAGCAAATGCAGGCATAAATCTTGGTTTGAATTTATTTCAGGTTGTCAAATGTAATTTACTAAGAGAACGTCTGCCAAAAAAGAATCCAGAGGCAAACCTAAGTTGTCATCTTAAATTAAGTGTGGTTCCTTTTTGTTAATCTTTCTACATAAAAGGTTGTAAAGCAGTGCATTAAAGATGCAGCAGTCCTCTTCCCTAATATAAAGGCAGAGGTGGAAAACCAGACTAAAGACAGAATGTTTCTCTGGCTGAGGGAACATGTGCTCAAGATGATTAAGTAAATGCTCACTTGCTCTCTAAAAACTGCAGTTTTCTGCTTATTCTTTGGCCACTTGCAACGTGAGAAATGAAAAACCTGAACACTGAAGACAAAGAACAGCAAAACATCTGTATTAGCTTAGCATTATTTTTATGCAAAAGAGAGTAACTGAGATGGGCAAGTAATACCTACTGTGATAGCCTAGCTGGCTGCCGGATATATCATGTCCCCTCCAGACTCCACTGGAACCATGGAAGTAATTTCATTAATGACAGGCTGGATTCTGGCTCTCACTGAAAAACTGTTTTACTTTCTTAGTCAAGAAACTCTGAATTAATAAACCATGTGAAAATCTTTGAATGTCTGCACTGGTAGCCCTCCTCTCATCACAGTGAAGTTGTTCTTGCCTTCAGGGCCAGAATCAAGCAGTTATTGCTTTTTTTTTCCCCCACCTGTAGGGATTAACATCTCCACATCATCTATGGCCCAGTTGTTCACCTAAACCATTGGCACCTCTTCAATACCTCTGGTACTTTCTCCATAGCCTTCCCCATCAAAACTGTCAGAACTGATCCCCAAAGTTAGTACCTTTCAGATCCTCCAGAAAGTCTTCTACCACAGTTTTTTTACAATTTTAAGACCAAAGCAACCTGTAGTAGCAAGGAAAAGCTCCGAGCATTAACGTGGAACAAGAAGCACCACAGCAATTACACACAAATGACCCAACTGGCATTTGAACAGTGAAAAGCAAGCAGTGTGTGTACGAAAACACAAGCATTTCAGCCAAAGGTTTATTTCTCAATGTAAGACAGAGCTACAGCATTGCTAAGAATTTGTCTCAGTGATTTGGGGATTTGAAAAACAGCACCAGCTTTGACTTGCCACCAATTGATTTGCTGGTGTGTTCCAAGGCCTAAACATTTGTGTAGAGTAAGGTAAAGCTTGGGAACAGATTGTGTACTTTAACACCAAAACTGGTCACTCCACTAAATTCACATGAACTTACCTTAAAACTTCAGGTGAGTAAAATCTTCCAGCTGTGGCTGATTGCCTCCTGAGCTATACAGGTGTTTTGCCTCTCTGCTTTACTGTTTTGTTTTCTAACACTCAGCTTTCTTCTGCACTTATACAATAGTGAGCATTCAACAAAGCAACACCAATAGCCATATTAATACATATGAACTGAAAAACCACAAATCAGTTTGACAGCCCTGCTGGCTAATGCATTACCATGCCCCATTGCATTCAGATGATACAAGCTTAAATGGAAATAATTATACTCTAAACTAGGTGACTAAATATTACTTAATGCAACGGTCCTACAATAACACCAGTTTGGTATAGATGAAGATTTGAGCCTTTTTGTTAGCCCATCAATTAAACATACCGTTTTTCACAAAACAAGTGGAGAAAGAGAGGTTTGCTGGATTAATGTGTCCCATGTTTTCCTTTAGGTCTATATCCTAGTTAAATTATTTCCTAGGAAAGTGAGACCTCCATTTAAGCACAACACCTCCCACAAAACAAAACAACTCCCCCCAAAAGGCTCCCTGCCCTCTAAACTGACTCTAAGGGCTCATTTTCAACTGTAGAATTTAGGGACTGCATGCAAAAAGGGAGCCTAAGTGGCCGGCAGCAAAGCCTTAATTGCCCATGCAAATTGAGTATGTGCATGGATAGTTAAAAGCTAATTAAACTGCAAGCACATGCACCTCATTTGTGCCCACCCCACAGGTAAATGTGCGTACCATTGGGCTAGGAAGCTCCCTTATCGGTCTGTAGAGCGTGCCTTTCTCAGGTTTGAAACTCATCTAGGAATTCCTGGGGGCTGAAGACACTTCTAATGGGCTGGTGGAAAGGTAATTAAAGAAAAACAAGCCTCTGGTCATTTGACTTATATTTCTATACAGAGATTCACATCTAAACATGAATATGTCCAGGAGTTACAATCTCAGCTTAGTAACAGAGATCTGTTAAAGCTTCTACCTACAAAACACAACCTTTTAGCTGAAATTCATGAAAAGTCTGTTTTCAGGGCCACAGGTCTCTCTTTTGGCCTTTAATACAACTCTCAGACATACTCCTTTGCTGTTCAAGCACCTCATTCCTCTGAGGAGGAGGTAGGGCTTCTGGTTTCAGAGATACGACCTTTCTATATGCTTTCTGTGGAAAGAGTTTTCACCAGTAACTCAGTGACTGAGGAAAAATGAGTGTCCTAAAACACTCTTCTATCTCCAGTGGCTTAAATGCTGGGGTTAAGCAAGTTAGAGGCACAGACCTCTGGTTTTAGTCAGATTTATATGCACTTCTGCTATACCCTTGGCACTTTGCATAGATTAAAAGACAATGTTCTACATAACCAATTAAGATCTTATCATATTAATTGAACTGCCATTATAACATTACCACAAGCCATCTAAGTAATCACTATATGATAAGTCCTTATAAACCAGTTCATTGACCTACCAGATGCCTGCAGAAAAGGTAGGTTTGGCAGTATGCCCTGAAAGCTCAGAATCTGACAATTCCTAAAACAAGGAACCTTTTCCACCTAAATGAAGCCTCGGAGTTATCTGTATGTATTATATGAAGGGGAAACAGGCAGGGTTGTTTTTTTTTTTTCCTTTGTGAAAACATTTTTGAAGGTTTGAATACTATCTAGACACTATAGAGAGGAAAAAAGGAAAAGACAGAGCTGCTACACTTTGTACATCATCATTATCCATCATCTGAGATCAAAAGGAAGACTGTTTTTATAGGCCAGAGATCTGGGCTCTTATTTAGGATGGGGGAAAAAAAAAATCAGATAGAGGCCATGGAGCTGAATCAGGATCTTAACTCTTGATCCCTTCCATTCGAGCTGAAGGATTAGCCTGCAATATTTTTTCTCATGTTTTAACCATGTGTTCCAGAAAACAGCATTTTCCTGCTTCCCCATTCAATTCCCAATCAGCTGGAACAAGCTGAAGAATTAGCAACATGATGTTAACCTTCCCCTCTTTTCTTCCCTTTACTTGTAATGTACTTTTGGGCAAATGGAAGTATTTGTTCCAAGCTACTCCTGTCTGTCTCAGACACCCCGAATGAAAGGGGCCTGTTTATATGCTTTGGAAAATGATAGCTGGTATCTTGGGACTAAAAGCTACCCAGTACAAAAGCAGAGGAGGCTTTTGAGAAAAGCTCAGAGCACGGAAACTCAGGAGGAAGCACTGGGAAGGAAGAGATTTCCTTGACCCAGTGAAAACGGTAGGGAAGTGGCAGACAATCCCCTCTCATATTGCTATAATGCAAAGTTCGCTCTCGGAAGAAGAGAATTAGGCAAGAGCACCCTGGTAGACTGGAGCTGTTTACCCTCTACTTATCACAGAGCCTTACAGTCTAAGCCCAAGAGTTTCAGGAACATATTGGCACGTATGGACAGCCTCTGTGCAGTTATCGTGCCACGCTGCAAGGTGGATTAGGGGTGTAGCACAGCTTGGTGAGCAAACACCTATTTTCTGCTGCTATTTTCCCAAGAGTTCTGCACGTTTCCAGCATCCTGTGGTGATCACTACTTGAATTTAACGGTAAAACCAAACATTAAGGATAACTGTGAGAAGCCCAGCATACAACAGAGACATTCTTTGGGAGCGTATATAAGCAAAAGATACCTTGATTCTGTGGGATATTCACTATTGAGTCATATCAGAACGACAAAAGGCGAAGTATTTTATTTAGATTACAGATCAGTGCATAGACTTTTAGTTTTTGGCATCACTAAATAACATTCTTCAAAATACAGGATGGTTTCAAACACACCCCAACTGATGGCTTGAAGGTTTCTAAAAGCTGTTTACAGTTGTCTTGCAACATACTGAGTTCCTGGGAAGATTCATGGAACTGAGACAATCTGAGTGGTTAACACTTTCCAAGACTGTGAACTTGCAAATTTTCTGTCAAAATCCACTGCAGCAAATATGTCAGCAGCTTCCTTCAGTTTTACCTCAACCACATCCACTAAACTCACAAGCTTTTTTTTTTTTTTGTCCTATGCTGAACCACTACTGTTACTAATTCTATATAACATTAATGTCCAACTAAAAGTCTTCAAGAAAGATACCATCTTGACTGGCACCACAACCAAATATCTTTTGAATGTCACTGGGTGATAAGTAAAACAGCCACTGCATTTGTCTCCATCCCAGCCATTTTGCTGGCATCTGCCTTTTATATTATTCAGAGAATGGCTGTTATCTGAATTTTCACTTATGCAGTATAAAATCTTAAGCTCTAGTCAAAAGCTGTTTAATTTACAATCTCAAGTCTGAGCCATTGATTTCAGGTCAAGTACTCCTGCTGAATAAGCCCCTCTGTTACGAAAGTGACACACAGGAGACTTCACCAATAACAGATGGGTAACACCAAGATCTATAAGTCACAGTAATAATGCCATACAGTGATGCAAATATCAAGTTTTTCTGACATAACATAGATCAGGCTATTTGAATAACCTGTTTCTTCCCACCTTCTCCCAACATAACAATTACTCCCTGCATGTCTCCTCTTGTTTTCTGTTATTTCCCATTTTCCTTTCCCTAGCCCTGGCACTGCTGTTTAATTCATTAACCTCACAGAAAACTAGACACTTTTTTGGTTTTCCTGGCACATAGTGTTTTCTCAGTGCTCTGTCACCTGAATCATGTACCTGCAGCTCACAAGGACTTCACATTCACCTCCACGTGAGCGCAGGGGAACTCACAGCAGATCGGGGCTGGCCTCACAGTTTTAGCTTGTTCACTACTGAGCACAGTGTTGACACAGAAAGTATTAATAACTAACTCAATAAAACAGAGAACACAACTATCATTCATGTCAGCAGTTCAGTCTGTCGCATGCCATGATAGAGGAGCTCAGGAGGTTTGTACAAAAAACCTCGAGACTGAAAGAAAACCACGAACTTCACAAGGTTGACCGTGTTTTTCTTGAAAAAAGATAAATATTTTTTCTGGAATAATTCACTGTCAATCCACACCACGGATAGGAGGCAAGCCTGATATGACAAGAAAAAGTTCAACACGTAGCTGAAACAGAAGGACCAGTGGTACATTATGAGAACTGTAAGAAAATTTAAGCTGGGTAGTCCCTAGAAGACAATGTAATACCTGTAAATCCTATAGCATACATTACAGGTAACAGCTAAATCCCAGCCAAGTTTGTATTTCATTTTGTGCAGGTTCCCCTTTTACATAATGCATGCTGTCAGCAATCGTTCTCTGTTTAATATGCATAGCAATTCTTCTTCTCTGTCACTTGCTCAATAATTTGTCTCTTTCTACCAAAGAAAAGTCCTAATCTTGCTCTGAGAGGCGCAGGGAGGGAGGTGGGAATCCAAGTAAGTGTGTCCTCTGCTCTCCTCTGCTGCTGAAGGGAAGCAGAGCACCCGCAGAGGGCGGGATATGCTGAAGATCATAATGGGCTGCACTGGTTGCCAGTAGGACAGGAGCACATTTCCAGGGAATGAGCCACAGCCAAAGCTGGGTGTCACCATCATCAAAGTCATGATGTATTCATTACTCTTTACTTGCCTAAAATTGTCCATAGTATGTGACCACAATTTTCTTCAGCTCCTCAACATCTCAACACAACACCTACTTTGGAGAGACAGAAACTGATGCAGAAATTTTTTGGTATTTTGTATTGTACAGCTCCAAACCCCACTGTAAATACTGCCTGACAGCAAACACGAGCTGTGATTCAATTATATACTAAAATACATACCAAAGTACAAGCTCTCCAGTAGAACCAATGAGCCCGTTTTGAGTCAGACTTGTAGCATGACAGCTACGCTAAATCCGGACAAAGAGCAGAAATTCTATTTCTGTTCTGAAGGTCATGGCCATTTCACTGAGCTGCTGCATTTCCAGCTTTGCTCTCGCAGCTGATATTATTCTGGCTTATTTTTCTTAAAATAAAACTTATGGTACTGGTGAGTTAAGAAGGGAATTTTTACTTCAAAAGCCAATATGCCACTAAAAAGAACACATAGTTTTCAGTTTGAATAGTCTTTCCTTTAGGAGGAAGAGATTTAGCATAAAAAATATCATCCAACTTTTCTATCTGAACATGGCAGATATTAGTAAACATTATTGCACCAGTAAGGTAATACTTGTGAAGATAACACATAAAATTTTCAAAGCTTCACCTCAGGACTGTAGGAAGCAAGAGATAACTGCAGTACAGAAAAAACAGCTATTGAGCTTGATACTTTCCTTGCTAAGAAAGCCACGATAGAATTTTAGCCTTTCCCTTCTTAATTATTTTTTACTCCCATAAATCAAAAAAGTCTTACATTAAAAAAAACTGGCAAGCAATCAGTCAGAGCAGACTAATTGCTTTTGCTATTTAAAAAGAACCTAATTTTAAATGGCTAAAGTGTTGTGGTTTAAAGTAGCTATTGTACATGTGCATTAATTAATTTCCTAAGGATTTTTATTACATCTCCATGACACAGTCTAATTATCTGATAATGCTTTTTCCCATGTATATGAGAACGACATTGCTACAGCATGTTCTTCAATTGTACTCAAAGAGCCTGCAAAGTGTGAAACCAAAGGACTCAAGGTCTGTCTACTCTGCTAAATAACACGTCAGGAAGCCCTACTACAAAATTTTTTTCATTCCAAAGGGATACAAGAGATAATCTGTCAAACATCATTGTCCAACTTATGCATTTTTCATACTCTTTCAAAGACACAGAGAAAAAGCGAGAGAAAGTATGAGTGCAGTATTTCATTAAACATCTCCCTTCTGGAACAAAAAAATCTAAAAACTGCTTTCTTAGACGGGTCAGCAGAAAGAATGAAAACAGTCTCCTACCCTCTACTTCTAAAACTTAAAATGCCTTTTTGGTAAGTCTAATTCCACATCTCTGGAGAGATGTTTTGTCAGTTGTTTTCAAATCAGGTCTAGAGGCTGCCCATGTAACTTGGTACAACCAGGGATGGAACACACCGGCTTTCTCTCCCAAAACCCTGGAGTAGTTTACAAAACCTGAAGAATAAGCCTCGTAATAAGTAGGAGAAACAGAACAGAACTTAAAAATGTAGCCTGGTCTCTGGAAAGTACCAAGTAGATTTGATCCACAATGTGCCAAAGGAGTTTGCAGTTTTCTTCCATGCTGCTGTTCCACAATGAATCAAGATAAGAGTAGGAATCACCACAGTGAAGAACCACACTAGGGAGAGGTCCTAGTAGGACAACGCACTGAGAAGAGTTTCTTCTCCACGTGTCAGGAGAGATTGTCCAAATTTGGAAAAAAATAGAAGGGTATATACATATATAACACCCCTGCTTCAATTTCCATTACCTAGAAGGAGAAGTCTATCAGAATCAAAATGAGAAATATACAAATGTCAGATTGAAAATAAGGAAAAAAGGCCCATGAATCTGCTCATTGAATAAGTCCCTGGAGCTGGTTGGTGGAAGAGTTTGTATCTCAGCTACAGCAAAGGCAATGGGGAACCCAGCAAAATGAATGATAAACATAGGCCTCAGGAAAAAAGAACTTCTGTATGTTTTTATTAATTTTCATTCTGTGAATTCAAATCTTGGCAATGGCTTAGACTAACTTCAAATTAATGTAGACTAAATATACTAGATAACAGTAGTAGAAGGCTTCCCCATAGAAGTAACAGTAATTGCTACAGTAATAGTTATGCACCTGGGCGGGTTTCAGAGGAGAACGGCTACTGAGTAACAAGAGTTCAGTTGCCCCTCAAACTGCATTTGGCCTCCCTCACGTTAAATCATTAGCATCTTATGTATATATCGAGAGACTCAACATTGAAAATATTGTCTGCTTCCTTTTGACTAGAAATCAAGCCACAAATGAACATAGCACTGTTGGCCTAAGCACTGCAGAGGCTGCTTCACCGAGTGTGTGTGGGTACAAATCAAACAAAATACTGCACAGCATATGGAATATAACCTGGGGGAGGGAAAGCTGGAGAGACAGCAAACTAATTTGTAGAGTCTAAGCTGTGTTTGATACACACAAGTAACTCCCATTAATGTGAAATGAAGTAATATCACACCAAAAAGCGACTACACTCCAAAAGTGGCTAGCTGCTGCCCACCACAACCCACTCCTCTGCAGTGCCTGCTGTACCTTCTGCAGTAGCACAACCTTCTGCTTCCTGCTCCTGCTGAATTCAAGTAGTTAAGCTTGTGCCAAAGACAGGCTTCAGGGTGAGCTTGGCATCATTACTAGGTGAGAAATTCAGACAAATATTCAGACACATTTCAAGCTTAGTTCTTGGGCTTCTTGGCCCCGACTTCCAGCTTAAAGAAGCTTTGAAACCAGCAGACAAGTTAACAAATCATATCCCCAGTTCAGCAGTGTGAGGCCATTTCTCCACCTACCTTCTCCCAGCAACCAGCCTAAGGACATGTCCGGACACCACTTTTTTCTCTGAAGTACACAGCAATGAGGCTACAATCACACCGTGCAGGGATCTGGATGGTATTACAGCCTCTTGAAGACGACGTGAGAATACACACTCAAACCCACCACTCTGATTCAATAATATTGGTTAAACAACACTTGGAAAGTTAAGGTCTAAACTTTCCAGAGACCGAAGACCCTTAGAGAAGGTGATAAAGCACCTCAGTACTTCACCAGAGTGGGATGTAAAACAGAAAGGAAAAGGAACAGGAACTGTGCGTCGTCTGTACAGATCACCTTTCCCTTCCCACCTGTGCTTGGCGTGGATCTGTGCCCTCCCTGGCAGGGGAAAGGCTGCACGATGAAAACCTGAGAGCCATAAAACATCACAGCACTTTAGGGGAAACTGCAAGCTACTTCCATTCTATTGATCTTCTCTGGACATCAATGACACACTGAGTTTATTTGGAAAACTACATTCCAGAGCATGTTGCATGAAGCTTGTTTAACTGAGTGATTAAAACTGAATTATACTTATTACTGCACTCTAAGATACAGCCAGGAAATACACATTCACAGCTAAATAACCATATAAATTGCCATACTTTGTAAATGTACCATATATCTATGTCAAACTTCCTGCAATAAAAAGGTGCATTCTTTTGTGGTGGTTTATAAGATTCAAATTTCATTGTAAATTACTATCAAAACTATAGCATTACAAAACTAAATTTTAGCCAAGTTAGAATTCCCTTAATTGCAAAACCTCTAGGATTTGAGCACTTATGCAGCAGCTTCAAATGCTATATAACACTTCCAAAATATTTCCCCAAAGAAACAAATAGAAAAATTAGCATTTAAAAGAATCATTATGTAGACATAGATTTTTAATACTATCTGCAATACGAAACTCCTGACCATAGTGAAATCCAGATATTAATTTCCTTCATAATGTACGTTGCTGCTCAACTCATTCTTGCAAACAACAAAGGTGCCAAGGAACTTTCATGCAAGTTATTTTGAATGAAGACAATTTTTAGCAGGCACCTTCCCTTGCTTATAAATAAGGCCACGTTGGCAGACAAACTGGGTGTGTCAGCAATATTTGACAGAGGTGCCTGGGCTCCCTTGAGTGGAGAAATGTCATTACAGCACTGGAGAAAATCATTATCCAATCCATGAACGATTATTTGGTGGTGGGATTTTGTCACTCGGTTCACCACTGTTTGCACACTTTGTGTTTTAAAATAGTCCTGAAAAAAGCCATTCTGCCCTTCAAAGTATGAACCAGGAATCTGAGTCAGCCTTTCTTGTACACACACATCTTTGTTCCGTACCTTCAAAGTGTCAAAACTTGCATCAACAATTACAGCATTGGCCCCTCAGTCCAGCAAATCTTGCTTCCAAAACATTACATGGGCTATCAGTAAGCACTGACTCATTAACTTCCATTGTAAGGCTTTATTCCTACCCTGCTGTAAACACATTAATTATCTGACATTCTAGTTTTCAATAGTACATTTTTAATAATTTTTAGGAGAGCTCTTGTCTTCTGAAATATGCTCAAAATATTTCTTTGATTCTTCAGACTCTTGAACATTAAGAATATTTTTTCTACTTTTTTGGTGAACTTCTCCATTACTCTTTTGGCCATTACTGGGAGATCGATGTAAAGAACAGCAGCAGCTTCTTGTTCTGGTTCTGCCCAAGATTATACTGAGTATCTGAAATAGCACTCACAGGATCTTAAGATAATCACAGTCCTCTTCTTTCTACCCTGGCACAAACACAGGTGCGTATCAATTCTGCTCTTCTACTATTAGACTACAACTATTGTTGTCTGCTCTTCAGACAACACACTTGGTGTCTACATCACAGGTAGGTGATGATCCGCAGGTTCCTACAAACCTTGTTTGGGAAGCATCCTGAATTCAAATTCTCCATGCCCTGATCTCCGAGTACAGCAGAGTTTAGATAAGAATACATTAAAGATGATGTATGAACCAAGGTCCGAATCTTTCAATAAGTGCTGTTCAAGATGAGTGAGCTATTTAAATGGATTACTTTGCAGAAGAAAAGACTTAATGCTGTGTTATCATAAATCTATATTTCCACAGCAGAGACACTGTAATTTAATAATAATGTGGTTTGGGTATACGGTGCAACCTTGTCTCCTTTCAAATCTATAGGGACAGACACCTTCTCTATATGCCGTGTAATCCAGAGGAGCATTGTAGAGGAAAAAGCAGAATACTAAGCAGCAAACTGTGAAGGAAGTGCATTTTACTAAGAAAAGGATCAAAATAAGCAGGCAGGAGATACTTGACACAACAAGTAACGGGAACTTCAAGCAAGTGATGTGGTTTTTGTTATAATGCTATTTGAACATTAAACCAGCTGGCAAAACAAAATCTTATTGATCAGGAGCTGCCTGCAAGAAAAAGACTCTTTTTAGCCATTTTTTATTATCCATCACCAAAGACAGTCTTAAAGTATATGCTCTGTGCTATCTGCATAAGAATAATCAAATACCTACTACAGCAGGAATGGAAAAACTCTTCACTGGAGTCTCCACAGCGGGAATGACACGTTCCAGAAGAACAATTTCACACTGTGAAAAACCAGAGACAGAATTTCACTCAGCACAAGTTGCTTTTGTGACCTCCCCACCTGCCGATCACTAATTGCTGGTAGACAAATGAAACAAGTGTCTTTAAGTGCTTGTCTGCAAAACTAAACCCACCTAAACCCACCAGGTAACTTTCTGTAGAGTTAATAGTGAGCTAACACTAAAGAGTATTAATTCACCCCGTTCTGCTCACTGAAGACAAAGACTTGGAGATAAGAAAATATGTTCAACTACTTTAACTACATCTAGAAACAAAGTCTCCCCAAGGTCAGTAATAAGTGGGAAGTGTCTTTCAGCTGATGGAAGCTGCACCGACAGCCTTGTTCTTAAGCTGTTTATCCAAACTGAGCCTCAACAAACGCCAGATGCAAGACCATTAATTTGGAAAGTTCATAACGACGTGGCCTGCTGTGAAGAGTGAGACTCACTTACAGCTGATTGCCCTGAGGAAGGGATAATAAGGGTACCACATGAAAAAAACTTAAGCTCCTGGGATATCCCTTAAGGCACGCTCTCAGTTGCAACCCAGTGAAAGAGAATAAAGTTGTGGTCATAATTAACCCCTTTCCTCAGTATAAACCTGGGGGGGGGGGGGGAAACACTAACCAAAAAGAATGTAAATTTTTTCTGTAATAAGCTCTATTTTTGACTAAAGTATCACAATCTGAAGTGAATCCTTCCTTACTTTATTCTGATCTCATCTGAGGTCTTTACCAAGGCATCAGCATGTTTGAATGGGCCTCAGAGCACCAGCTCCATTTACAGCTTATTAGTGGAATTAGGTCCCTGACTGTCCACGACCATCCCAAGTGCTGGAATGGTGCCCCTTCACGCAGGACGTTTATCATTCTAACCATGGTGCCTGCTCTCTTTCCATTGCTTTAACTGACCAGCAAAAGGAGCTATCATATTTTAAACCTAAATTATTCAAACCCTAGCTCTATTAGACCCTGCTCATCTTCTAAATAAATGTATTAATTAGATGCCTAATGAAAAATCATTGGATAGACTGTCACATGGGATTTGTCAAAAATTTCTTATGTCAGATTTCACTATTTTCTTTTTATTGCTGTTTGGTTGATTTTCTTTCCTGTTTCCTTCAAAGCTTCCTTCATTCCTTTTAGGTACAATTCTAGTGGGAGAGCTGGGAGAACTCCAGCCAGCAACTCAGTCAGCACAGGACCCCAGGACCCAGTTGAGCTCAGACAGCAGGAAACCCTATTGTAGTTTGTTTTGGGTTTTTTTTCTCTCCAGTCTAAAGAGGAAAAAAACCCCAACCTAAAGCCTACTCTTTCACATATTTTCACACTGACTACTTGTGTCAGCAGAATTCACTGTCGAGTAACTTACAAACTGTAACTTTTTCTCAGCAAGTTTGGCTAACTGCCATTAAACAAAGTGGTCATACCTACATGAGAACTCACAGGAAATTGCTGAGAAGACAGTTGAGGATTGATTGAGAAGATATCAGACTAATAACACCCCTTTCAAAATTTAATTACAGTAACTTTTTTTTTTTTTAAAAAAAAAAAGTAGTATTGGACTGGAAAGCCCTTTCCAAAGCACCATCCCATGTTTCTAATGCTTAGAGGTGAAAAATACTAGACATTAGGGATTTTATCCAAAACCCATTTAAATCAATGAAAACTTGCCCATTGGTTCCAACTGGCTAATGAACAAGCCTTCAAGGTTTTTAGACATAAGTGAACGCAAGAGGCAAAAGGCAACACACTCACTACCTGTACATTAGGTCTGATCCTCTCAAGACCTGGAGCACACACTCATCTTGCTGCCTAAGTCATTCCAGAGAAAAATAAGGAAGCTGTTCTCTCCAGCAGCCAGTGCTGATACAGAAACTTCACATTGCCTCCATGTGTAGGAGAAGGTCAGAGAATTGTAGAGGAAATAAGGCCCCACTGACGGATTCATTTTGCAGCACAAGCTGCAGGCAGCAGCTGCAGTAAATCTGCCCTTCCATCGCTGCAGAGATGTGCTCCAGGTAATCCTTCACGCAGACAGAGCCCAACGTTAGGGCATGAATTTGCAGTCTCTGTTCCATGAGACCTGTGTGGTAGTTCACATACTAATTCTACTACAAGCCTAAAACCAAACCAAATCCAAAACCAAGATTTTGCTCCAAACCCTAAACTTGGCAATTTAGTTTTCTGTACTACGTTGCTAGACACAAGACTTCAAGATGCTTTTCTTGTCTCCAAAAGTTCTTCTTGGCCCTTTAATAATGCACATGTGGAGCTACCAGATCATCCTACTCAAACCAAGCTTTTGGTAGCACTAGCAAAAGAGCTGGATTTCAAGAACAAAAGATTGATTTTGTCTTTGAGAGGAAGAGGGAGAAGTTCATGTCATTTCTTATACCCTGGGCCTCCAGGCTCCCCTTTTGCTATCGCAGGCACTAGTGAGTGTGGTGCATTTAGAACCTGAAAAGACCTGAAGAAAACTTACCCAAGATAATTCCCCACGCAGAAGTAAACCACAGAGAGAAATCTTTTTGCTGCTTAGAGAATCTATTTTAAGATATTGGCATTTGATTTAAATAAAACAAAAGCTGTTTGGGATTCATTGTTCTGTCTGCAGAGTAGTGAACACCAAGATGATGATTACATCAAAATTGATTGGTTTAAAAATGTCTACTTTAATTAACTTATTATAATAGTTATAGAACAGTTTCAGACAAGGTCTAATGCACCAAGGATTAAATGTCATTCACTTGCAATGCCTGGAGGATGGACACACCCATTTTGACAGAACATTCCTGATGTAAATCAATGCAGAACGTGTTTGTGAAGGATTCTTCCCTTCAGGCTCAGATGTTGCTTCATGCACCACGTGCATTTCAACTTGACATTAAAATCTCTTACTAAAATACACACGTATTAAAAGCAATTCCCCCAGACCAATTTTCTTTTTTATAGTGTTTTAGACTCATAATGTTGGAAAAATCTCGAAACAGCTACAATTCTTCCTCTGGAGCCAAGTTCAAAAGGAAAGCAGTAGCACACTTCAGCAGGAGTAATGCAAAGAGCAGATCACCCATCCGAGGGCAGGACTCCCTGTTTTGCCACCTTGCATTAAGGCGGCAAAATAGTTCACCACAATCCCTACCAGTAAATGATAAGAAAATGGAAGGGGATTTACAGTCTCAGTCACGCTGACTGGTGTATTTGGGGCACAAGGGAGGGAGACTTTCTCCCTTTCTTCACGCATACCCAGTGTATCTGCACACAGGAGAGTCACACGTAACCATGAGCCATGAACAAAGTGCACGGCGTTGAAACAAGTGGCACAACCATTTCCAGACATACAAAGGACAAGAAGGTGATCAGCATGGATTTACAAAGGAGAAACCATACTTAATCAACCTGATAGTATTTTATGGTGGGAAGACTAGCTTACTGGATGAGAGAACAGTGGCTGTTGTTTATCCCAACTTTAGCAAGGCTTTTGATGCTGTCTCTCCCAGCATTCCATCCATGTAGATATTCAAAACCCAACCAGACAAGGTCCTGAGCAAACTAGATGACCCCGGTAGGGGGCTACACTAGATAATTTCAAGAGGATCCTTCCAACCTCAACTGTTCTATGATTTGATGACATCCATCCTGAATGGCTTATTTACATGCAGTCAGAAGGATGGATGAGATGACCTTCTGATATCTCTACTGGCCATCTCTACCAGTTCTATCAATATCTGTTTGCAAAGCAGCATCACAAGTCATATCACAAGTCTTTTTTCTGTTCCTTCCTTATTGCCTAGATGAAGGTCTATGATGTGTTCTAGGCATTAAACAGTTAAACACAGCAATTCTAGTACTTAAGGCTGCTATTCCAGATACACTGTTATGTTTGACCCCAAATTAAATCCCTTTCTGATCCCTTCAGAGATGTCCTTCAGTAGTCTCTTTCCATTACCCTTAGCTAGCAAGACTGATCAGTGGACCAAGGTGTCCAGTGTATTTTCCAGATTTACACCAGTTATTTTGCTTCCAGATGTGTGAGAACTTTTCTCCAATTCTTTGAGCAGGAATCAGAACGAGCCGGCTCTTAAAGTGGATCACAGCCTTCACCTGAAAACTACTGATGCTTGGATTTTTCAATTCACTCTAAACCACAATTTTAAGCACAATTTGCTGGCTGAGGGTACTTGAAGTGAGAAATAACTTAGTTAGATGTTTAACATTTAGAAAGCGCTAAACTCTTTTAAGTTATGGCAATTTTTCCTGTACAGGCCATGTTAAAAAGTGAATTGTCAAACAACAGATCCCAGTTGAGGAAATCCTTAGAACTCACGTTACTTCAGGCAGATAGAAAGAGGAGGTTCCCAACAGCAAAGCTGTCACCCTTCACTAGCCGGGGAGATGTCACAGTTCAGCTGGAAGGAGAGAACACCCTACTCAAAACCTGAGCCTTACTCACCCTCTTCTGCCTCTGACCCAAGTTCTGCTGATGGTTGTGTAGACACAGCAGCACTTGGCTTATATTCATCCTCGTATCAGCATGTCAGTCCCATCTGAATGAACCGCTGCCATGAAACCAGCCTAACAATTTATATAATTTCCAAACCAGAGAAAAATCTTTAAGATTAAGATAGAATCAGGAACTGCTGCTCTGATCTAAAAAATAAATGAAACAATGTCCTATTTGCTAACATTTTCATTTAAGATTTTCAGATAACCCTCTATTTGATTTCTCTTTTTAAACAAATCAAAGAAGCATATTGCTTTTAAAAAAATAAAACTTTTTTTTTCTTTAATATCTTTTCTATCACTCTCAGAAGCCTCCAAGTGATTTCGGAGAGTACTTGTTATATCAGAAAGTATCACAGATATTTAGGGAAGAGTTAACACTGGCATTTTCAAAAGCTCTACTTCAAAACTTAGAAGCCTGAAAAAGAGGAAGGATTCTTTCTCCTTTGCAATAAGCCATGAAAATGATGTGAAGGACACACGTTCTCTTGCAAGAGAAATATTCTTATTTGCAAATTTTCTGTTTCCAGGAAATAAATATTGCAACTGATCAATCTGATAGCATGAAAATTTATCATGCAAGAACACAAAATTAGTTTAACTTTTTTATTTCCTGATCCTTATTTTCTTTGCTCTTAGCATTATGTGAATGTATTTTATATTTAACTTGCTCCTTTGTAATCTTTTTTAAAAATGGAAAGGGAAAAGATGACAGATCTCTGAAATCTCAGCTCATAATCTTCTCTTCTATTATTCTGCCTGATGGAAAACGTGGCTGGGGATTTTACTGTTTATCCAGATTGTTGGAAGGCCAGCACTTCTCCTATGAGGTGGGAGCTCAGATGCAGACTAGAGAGAGAAAGATTTTGTAAACAGCAAATAATTGAAGCATGTTGACTTCTTCCTTTTCAGATACTTTCCCAAATAATTTAGGCCACAAGAATAAGTTATAATTTGTGCATTAATATTTAAATGCTCTAGCTGTGACTTGATCACATTGACCTATGCTCTTCATAAACAAATACTTAATTCTCGATCTGAGTCCTCTGGCCATGCATCTCAAATGCTAACATCTTAAGGTTTCATCTACAGAGTATAAATATGTCCTTCTACTCAAATACATTGGCTGAAAAATATCAGATGAGTGTTTTAGCTATAGATCCAAGGAAAAAAAAGTATTAATCAGAACCCTCAGCATATTTGATAATTTTTCCGATTTTAAAAATAAAATTTAGTAACCTCTACTCAGTTTGGAAAGCTAATCTGCACAACCCACTGCGAGGGCAAGAGTTTTTTTTTTAAAGAAAGTCAGTTTACATTTCATCAACTGAACACAGCTTTATTTCTTTTTTGTTTAAAAGCAGGAAAGCGTAATGCCACAAAGACCAAAAGCCCTCTGTTGGTATATAAAAAACTGCTGTGCTATTGAGTAAAAGCTTGGCCGGAGTCGGAGTCCATTAATAGCTATCTGTGCTAGAAAGACATTCATGTATTTTTGTTTGTTTCTGTTCTCCAATTCCTACCCTCCTAAAGAGAGCCAAAGGCTAAATTGTGCTGCTTCGAGTAAAGATTAAATAGCAAGCAATTCAACTTCTGGCACTACACTTTCAAATACGAAAGGGGTTATGTCATGCAAAAAGAAAAGGGTTTTCTTTGGAATTGTGCATTATTCTTCTTCCATGACATAATGAAAGGGAAGGGTTGCATTTTAAAGCTCTGCAACATTATCAAACTTTGCTACAGTCACGCTGTAGATAACCAGTGATAACCAAAGATAGATAACCAAAGCCATGGAGATACGTAACACGATAATGAAAAAATAAACATCAGGTGGTGCTAAAGCCAGTGCCTATCACACCCATGCACAGCTCTGCCACCTTCCTTCATGGCACCACTGGGAAAAAATGTCACTCTCACACCTGGTTGTTTACTACCCAGGGAGCAGCAAGAAGAATCTGAGGCAGAGCAAGTCAGCAAACAAATCACAATTGGCAGGTTTTTTATTTCAGTCACACCGTGGTAAATTCAAACAATTTTGATGAAGTCAACTGTGCTGCTCCAGACTGACCCACCATTGAGCAGAGTGGGACAAACACAGTGTTAATTTAGCAAACTGAAAAGATTCATGGAGATATTTTTGCAATGTGGTGATATATAACTTACACCCTTCATTAATAGTTTCTATTCAAGGTATAATAATTTAATTAGCATTATGAGAAGACTAACCAAAGTGCATACAGTGCAACAAACAATCTAAATTGACTTTTCAGGCTGAGCAGTTACACCTCTCTGACAGCTCTGTGACCGCTTGCAATTCCAATGGCTAGTCTAGCAATTAACATTCTCTCATTAATCACTACTAATTAACTTCATTGATCCTTAACACTGGGATTTTCACATTAAAGGATGCTGCAAGAAGCATCACATTTGTTATGATATAATATTCAGAGGAAATGAAATAAAAGAAGCACTGTGCCAGGGGACAAAAGCACCATTAAGGCCAGGATGTTAAGTTACACCTAAAACTATGCATTGATCTTGGCTTTCTTTTTGTTAACTAAGTCTGCTCTCTTAAAAAGGAAACAACAACTATTTGGCATGACATGGGCATGAGTAAGAGGGAAGAACCACAGGACAGTGAATGAATGGGCTGCGAAGTTGCTCTGCAGGTGCACTACTCTTGCATAAACTCTAGGGCTTCAAACGTGCAGCCTGAAATCCCCCCATTTCCTGCTGTTCTTGCTCCCTGTTGTCACGGCGGGTCATGCTGGGGAGGGCTCAGGGCATCACTGTGCAAGACACAGCACTAATAACCAGCACCACCAGGGTCACTGCCCCGACTGAACGGCAAGAAAGACAAGTGTTTCCCTCCCGATAACGCTGTGAAATTGCTCACTTCGGCACGGTGGGCTACCAGCCTGGCTAGTGAGATGCAGCACTCAGTTGAAAGGACCACGATGAAGGGAAGTCATGTTTTCCAGTAAGGAGTTAAAAGATGTTAAGGTTCTGCATCTGTCAAATCTTGGGGGGGAAAATAAAAATTTTGTACAGTTTCTCTAACAGGTATCTGAACTTTAAATCATAAAATGCATAGAAAAGATAATATAAGAATTACTAATATACTAAATTACTAATATACTAATATAAGAAATACTAATCAGGAATGAAGACTAGATTCTCTGAATAGAGTATAGCCAGTCAAGAAAGAGCAAACTATCAAAAGGAATTAGTTACACTGTACTGTTCAAGTAGCTTGTGCACTTAGATCAATATAGCATTGACAACTTAATTCTATGGCAGGAACATACAATAAAAGCACATGCTTTCAGTGCAGCTGTATGTTCTCAATAAAATAGAAGCCATCATAGTGCAAAGGAAAAAAATATCACGCTTATTTCTTAAAACAATACTTCAATAAACTAACGACATGAACTGATTCTAGGAGATCCAAGTAATCCTACTTGTCACTTGACACTGATTTACTGTATGAACTTGAGCAAATCATATTCTCTACCTAAGTCTCAGGCTTTCTTCCACTTACAAATCTGAAAACTTCTTTTAGAGATTATTCTTTTTATGAAGAGCTTGAGAAGGGAGTGCAGTATTGCAGGGTGCAAATGAGGACATTTTATAGCATAATAAATCATCAATAAATGCAAAAATAAATTGGGTGAGAAAAAAGTTCTGTATCTGGCAAACTTTTTGATCTTTTTCCACAGCCTAGGTACAGATGGTTTGAAGGTGACGCCATAAAGCACATAAAAGAAGATCACACTTTCTCCTGAACTTCAGCTTAAACGCTAGTTCAAAAAGTAGCAATTTCATGGTGTACAGGAGGCACTGAAGTTCTTCCAAAATTCCATGCAGGCTCTGCTTAACTTCTAAATGGGGAACATATAAAGAGGACATACTGCATAGAGAGCAGCTCAGTGATAGTGTGGCAGTCAGAAAAGTCCGATAAGAATTCTATGAAAGCAAACACATAAAGATTTTCAAGATCAAAAGTTGTTCATTTGTGAAGTAAATGCCCAGTATTGTCTCTCAACTTCCTGCCTCATGCCTTTGGATGACACGATCAACAAGGCTTCCTTTGTATTTTAAGTTCTGCTTGATCATACATTAATGCACTAGACAGCACTGAATCATGAGTTCTTGTCTGCCATGGTGCTGAGGATTTCTAGCTGTACAGCTGGAAGATACAAGTGACCCGTATGGGCAAAGTTGAAAAGAAGAAAGACAAGGTCATCCACAAACAGCATTCCAGAAGAAAAAAAAAAGACACTTTTTAAAGTAACACTTTAAAGGGAATTAATTATGCAAAAGATATTAACAAACACAGCACAGAGTTTCCATTATATTCTGATCATTAAAACTGTTACCAGGCATGGAAAAGAAAGCTTTTGGTCTATTATCACTTCACTTGGTATTTGGTGCATAATTTCAGCATTAATTTTTTTAGTGTCCAAGAACTATCTGCTCCCTTTTGCTGCTAGAGAGGCCTGGGGAGTGGATACCTTGAGGCCAGGTGTATGTAATGATGCAGTAGATGCAAGGCACAAACCAGGGAACATGGTGAAACAAGAGAAATGTGAAGTCACAAATAAACATCCTTTCAACATGAAGAAATAAAGAGATTTTGCAGAAAGCTGCTTTTTATCCCATTGTACTCAACTAAGCCAAGGGTAGATCAGGTGCTGGGTAACTGGTTTTTGGATACTGTGTGTGAAACAAAGGATAGAGAAGCTTTGGGTAGCAGCGTCATGATGCAGTTGCCATCATTCAGTTCAGATTGAGATATTGTGATTTTAAAGCTACATCTTTTGCAAATCTTCTCCGGGGATTTGCCATTTCTATATGCGTTTCAGAAGGCTCAGCTTGCACAGATCTCTAAGGTGAGATGCTAAATACATCAGAGTTCAGTTCAGGAATTCAACTTACAACACACTCTTCCCATTGAAATCAATGGGACTTTCAGGTCTCATTAAACATGTTAAGTGTGTTCCTGTAGACTTGCAATTTAAGAAGTATCACCAAAAAATCCACCCCAGCACAGTCCTCTTGTTCAGGATTCACACTCCTGTTTTAGTCACTCAGAGTGGGCCCTCCTGTATGGACTAATCTGGGACTCAGTATCTCCCATTTCGGAATGGGGAATAAGACTGAAGAAGATAAAACAAACCAACCAAAAATCACCAACTCTCTCTCCTCTGTTTTTTTCCTGCACTTCTTCCCCTGAGCTGCTGCCTTAGTGCAAAGTGCAAGTTTTGCCCCAATGTAAAGGAAGATCCACTAAACCCATTTCTTTTATCCTTGTTTCAATATAAAAATCCTTATGGGACATCCTGTCTGAAGTCTCATCCCAATCTCAGAGATTCATATCGAATCCAGCCTGCTATTCCATATCCACAGAGCTTTGGATATTTTTTTTTTTGTTCTCGTGAAATGCATTTCCAAGTGGCTTCTACTGCAAAACAAAATAGAACAATGGTGTCTGTTTGCCAGACTGGAAACCAGCAGAGGGTAGGCTGAG
Source organism: Scolopax mira (assembly GCA_004320125.1). Lineage (NCBI taxonomy): Eukaryota > Metazoa > Chordata > Aves > Charadriiformes > Scolopacidae > Scolopax > Scolopax mira. The sequence goes on from BJBW01003050.1 coordinate 31,876, forward strand.
GAAAGCCTGCTAGCTAGAGAGGTGGACAAAACAGGAGCTTTTGCCAATTCCACAGAATGTGGTACATTTGCCCCAGGAAAAAAAGATGCTTCAAAACAACATAGTGCAATCTTTGTTGTGCAATGAACTGAATAAAGATCTGATATTGAATGACATTCCATCAAGAGCAGGAGAAGCAGAGAACTGACTTAACCAGGCACTGCCTTCTCGGCCTCCTTAGTAAGTACCAAACATCCTGCAGTGATTCCCATCAGAAGAGGCATCTTTCTCTAATTCAGAATAATGTAAGACCTTCAGCTGAATATAAAATCTTTCAGATAGAGATACTTTGGCCTATTTCTGTACAACATTGGGTGTCACATTCTTCCTTTAAGTGCTTGAGGGTTCTTTCCGCAAAAATTTACTGGGTGTGGTGTTCAAGAGACACTGATCAAGAACACTTTAGATATTAACCTAATACAATTAGCAACTTTAAAGAAGTAGCTTTTGGTAACAAAATAAACATTTTCAAGATCATAGCACAGCTCTGTGATATAAATATTCTCGCTTTGATCTGAAATTATTTAACAAGGTTGTCATGGGCAAATCTACCTTTGTAACAATACTCTGCTGCTTGAGAAAAGCACACTACAAAGGTCATCAATTCCTGACTACAAAAAAGACACAGATGTTAAAAAGGTCTCTAAACCCCACTGCAACCCAGCACTAACCATTTCAATTACTGGGTTTGCACCTCAATTCACCAGCTTCACAATCCAGTCTATATTTGATATGGTATTACTTTGTGTACGTAGAATATGAAATAAAATTATGATTTCCAAATGCTAGAACAGAAGTTAAAAGAAGTTGAACAGAAGTTAAAAAAAATAAAATAAATACAAAACCACACAATTTTTGTCTCTAAATAAGTAAACCTAAAATTAAATTTAAAGCCAACATGCAGCCTGATGTGATACATTATCCCATCAATAATGGAAAATACAATGTTTGCAATTGTATACAACGAGGTGACAACATGAAGAAGCATCACTGCAGAATATTTAAAGGAGAAATTCCCATAAAAATTAGCATGAGCTGACCCTCTATAATTCACAAGCAATTCCCTTCTACAGCCTGAACATTTCATTAGGGCAAATAACATGTCTAGTCTAAAAATGGCTACTGATACAGTACGGATATTGGTGAAAATGAGCCAACTTTTTTTCCTCTCTCTCCAAATAACCCAATGGCCAGTATGAGGAATACTTCTGAGCATAGTTTTGACTGGGATGAGCTGCTGCAATTATCCTCGCTAGTGATTCCCTTACTTGTAGGATCAGTACCAATTCAAGTAATTAATTTATAGCTTTCTCTGTGACTAAGACTACCTTTCCCGTGAAAGTCTTCAATAATTTTTTCTGCCTGTGCTGAAGACATGCTCCCCTCAAATAAAAAGCCTGATTCTCACCTCTAATATATACAGAGAGTTGGCACAGGATATACGTCCTATTCCCATAATTAATAAGCAATATGAAGTAGAAACTCTTATCAGTAAATACAAATATTTCTATCAGGTGGCCTAACCACATCTAAAAACAATGCCATTTTCTGAATTATTATTCCCTCCATAAGGGTTCCCATATTAATTAATAATATATATATTGTATAGCCTTCCCATTCCCTTTTTCCATCTCCAGTTTTGTTATCCTCCTTCTACATCTTCTGCAAATGGTTTGGTACTTGTAGGCTACTTTTAGGTGTTGGTGTGATTCGGGATTTTTTATTCTGCTGTGTGCTTTGAAAAAGACACGTGAATTTACATTAATCCTAAAACTCCCATTACCTTTTCTATAATCTGAATACTGACCCAAAAATCTAAACCAAGCTGCTGATATTCCACTTGCTGTCGTATGTGCTGTAACACCTGCTCTGTCTATCTAAATATATACCTATGATGAACACTTTTGGTGGCAATATGGAAAACCGCTGGCATCTCTTTAACCAAATGAAAGAAATACCCATGGAAGCAAAACTCAGAAAATAAAGTGTATTGAATATTTGCATTTATATATATACAGACAAACCCATGCACACACAAAGCTTCTTGTATGTGTATGTCCATTTCATATGGTATTAATATTTCTCCCTAAACTCCATGCTCACAGACCTGAGAACAGTCCTTCTAATTACCCGAAGAATTATACGAGAGAGCAATTTTCCTAAAGATTTCTCTCACATAATGGTGGATTTCAATACGAAATAGCCCTTAATGATGAACAGGACAGCATCATTTAAAGCATTCCAAAGGTTCAGACTGTGCCTCAAATATAATGTTTTAAATTATCCCTACAAAATATGTCCTCGTTTTCAAAAGAGGATATGAACGAAGTAAATCTGATGTGTTCATTCTGTCAGTCAGTTCTACATTTATACCTAAATAACCAATTGTTTCCTAAAAATGAGGGTCTATACAGCAAGTACACCCCTATATGGTTTGACTAATATATTTTAAATTACTTGAAAATATGTTTTTCCATATTCTGACAACAGATACATACATGTACACCTGCTACAGCAATGTTTTTTAATATGCAAGCTGAGGCTTGGAGAGCATCAAGTGGCATATTTTCTTCTTGATGTACTGATGCATTAAAAGGAATTATGCATGTAAACTTGGCCACAGCAAGAAGAGACCTTATGTCTTATACTGGTCTGAATTTGATTATTCAGATAAATTTTGTAATAAAATGAAAGCCGTGTCAGGGGGGGAAAAATATCGTAACACCAAAGAAGAGCAAGATCTTCAGTAATGAAATATTTCCACCTGAAATCTTACACCAAAAGCAATTTGAATGGTCAATAAATTGCAGATGGAACTAGTTCATAAATAGGGCAGATGTACTAATGCCTGCCTTTGTTTCTGCCACCCCAGTAGTGGCTTACAGGCATTTCAATCATTCAGGCGAAAGCACAAGGGTACTAGCATTGAGGGGGATCCTATTTCATCTCATCATTTAAACTGCTATGTAGTAAAAGGAGCCTGACATTCACATATTACAAACCAAATTAAAATACCGGTCCCACAACACTGTTGAAATGCTGCCGAGAGGGGATTCAAACGTCAAAGAGAGATTTGGGAAGAAAGTCATATCCAAGTTGAGAAAGAAAGGGAGAAGGAACAGGCTGACAGAGACTGACAGGTGAAAGGCACAGGAAGAAGGGACGTACAATTATGTGTAGCACTACCCAGGTACAAGCCCTGCTGTCAGACAGACAGCCCAGACTTGCTTACAGCTGGAGTCACATTATTATAAAATGACTGGGAGTTCAGCTTCTGTCTTCTCAAAAATGGTAACGCACATTTAATGTGTCTTCCCTTCAATGAAGCCGTCCTCACTTTTTTTTTCCTAACTACTCACTTCCTGTGTGTTGCTGAAGAACTCCGTGAAGTAATAAAATCATCAAAGTAGATCAGGACAAAATCTAACTTGTAAAGAGCACTGTCACACCGGGGGAGGGGGGACCCAGTGTGTGTGGGACACTGGTGCCATCGTACTGGAAGGAGGAGTAGCTGGAGACACCACCAGTGTAGGAATATGTACAACTTCTTCTGACAACCTTCCAGTAATAGACTGGGAATTCATATTAAAAAGGAAAATAATATACAAGCTAAAAATTAGAAGGACTTAAAATGCTTCACAAGCTTCTGTGAGGAAGTGAATTGAGAGGTACTCTCCCAGTTTCAGATTAAAATTAGTGTATTTTTGAGACAAAGTAATAGTAAATTCCTTTACCAGTGGCAGAAAACATGGCCTTGTATGAGGCACAAAATTTCCTCCAAGCGCAGGAAACTCAGGGGAGGATATTTCTGGCTATTCCTAAATTCAAAGTTATTTAGCTGAACAAAGACTTTGTATTTAATTGGAAGCTGACTGGAAAATGTTATCGAGTTATCTCCTAACCAGATTGAGAATACAGCAGCAAAATCAAATCACAGCATGAGTATCATGCTTTCTTACAGTACTGATTTGAATTTGTTAAGTTAATGGTGTCTCTGTTGAATTACATCAGGTTCTTAGCTCTAAAAGAACATACTAGTATAAAAACAAAATATTATAAAATTCTTATCAGCAATCTGCTTTTCAGTGGCTGCAAGGCCAGAGAGGAAGCCTGTTGCTTTAGTCCAGTAAACCAAGCAGACTTTTACACTCTCAGGAAGTCACAGCTCACAGTCATCAAAAGGCCTGAAATCCCACTAGATTCCTTGATATTCCTGCATGTAGGAAACAAAATCATATTTATCTCCACATATTCTGAAGTCTGCCATTATTTCTTAAACATTCATCCACAGGCATCTAAATCATATACATTCCATCCTCTGGCCTATTGCTCCGATTGATGCTGAGCTAAAAGATTCCTCTAAAGCAGCTTATATCTGTCCATTTATGGCTGGGGTGGATTGGGAGCAGCAGATGTCTTGGTGTGACACTGGCTGCCAGTTGGATGGACATCCAAACGCCAGCTTTCGTGGTACAAGCCATCTACATTTAGAATTCCACTTTCTGGAGTTGCAGCCAGCGATAGGCTTGATGAGCAGAGTTTTTGCATCTATGCTTTCCACTCTTGGCCAGCAGAGGTTCTCCCTGGTATTTATCCTTGTGCTAACTGCCTTCACAGCATTCCACAAGGAAAGCAGGAGGCTACTGCAGGGATTTGACACATATGGATGCGTGTACCCCAATTGTAGCACTATGCTAGTCTTGCCAAAAACAGAACGCCCCTGGCAATGCAATTCTTTAAAAAGTAAATTGGAAGGAATAACAAATGGTAATTAATTGCCTCAAATAAATGGCTCTGGCCTGAGTACAAACCAGTTTGATTATATAACAAACAAAACTACTTTCCGAGTTGGTAACCCAATTCGTAAAGTTGGGCACCAAAAAAAGAGAAAATTAAAAAAAAAATTGATAAACAAGTTCTTTGCTGTCCTGCCCTCTTCCTCCTTGTGAATTGCGCGTCACTCAGTCTGCAGCTTCAGCTGATTCATCCATGCAGAGAGACAAAAGCCAGCTAAAGAAGACACAACCTCCCTCCCTTTGCTGCAAACCAGAGCGTAGCAACATTGGAACCAACCTCCTGGTGCCTTTCAAAGAGAAGACAGAGACTCTCCTTCCCTTCGCTTACATTTCCCAGTGAAAAAGGTTGTAGGAGTAAACTGACAGAAAGCAGAAAGCCTAATTCCTACTCGCTAAATAACTGAGTGTTGTTGCAGGTATTTGAAAAGCAGATGAACAAAAGAGGGACTGGGCTTCGCTCAAATAAGATGGAAACTGAAAAAGTTCAACTGTCTTACCTCAACAGGCATTTGTTACACAGATTAGTTAAACATAAAGTGCCACATAACTCACATGCAGTTTGGCCTTTCCCACCGGCTTCCCTGGGCTCCTCCTGATCTCTGCTCTCCAGAGTCCTGTGCCACTAACCTGACCCCACGAAGGCCACACACCACTGGATTCTGTCCAGCAACTGCTGTACCCAGTCTGGGGACATCCCGTGGTGTGGCTACAGGGAGTCCCACAGAGAGAGCCTCACTCACCTCTGTACCACTTCTCTGCCACTGCATCAGCTTCAACACCAGCATCTTTTGACCCAACAAGTGCTGCAGAGAGAGAGCACTTGACAAATCCTGACCTCTTTTCCTGCTACTTCCACCCACATGATCCCAGTAAAAGCACTGAGTTTCCTCAAATTTAAACTCAAATTTATGTAGAACAGAATTTGGCTCAATCATCTTCTTTCTATCTTTTGTTTGATCATAACAAATCAACACAGTGTGATGTAAACTAGCTGATCTTAATCAGAAGTGCACTAAATACCCATTTGACATCTGCATAGGTTGTTACGTTCCTGCCTGCTCTGTGTGTGCAATTTAATTAGATGAGTAATAAATGAGTCAAATTTATCAATGGTGTAAAACATTTGACTGCAGTGGATTTACATCCTTGATTTGTATTGTTCACAGATGGCTTATTATGGCTAACAGTGTTTACCTATTTATCCTAAAAAAAATAAAAAAAACAGTCTTCCATTTACATTGATTTGTCCAATTTTCCAGGCGGGAAATATAATTAACCACAAATAAGAAGAAAAAATTCAGAGTTGACTGATGAGATGCTGCTTTAAGATACTCAGTTCAATTATGCTAAAAGCATTCTCTCTTTGTTGAAACAGCACTTCCAAAATAAAGCCTTAATTTCAACAGGAGTGATGTGAAAGCTCAACCAAAAGTTTCTGGAAAGATTTTCCACATATCATGATTGAGCAGTGACTGAGTATTATACATAGTCAACAGAAATTATTTGTTTGAATGGTTTCCTTGGTACAATAATGAAGAATAGTAATAAATTCTTAATAAGTAAGTATTCTCCAAAGTGTTGGTTTTGTTTTTAAAGAGATTTGAAAAAGCACAATCTAAGATATTGAAGTGATTGTGAAAGTCAGGCCAGTAAAAAGGGAAACGGCAGTCTGTAAGGGCTGGCACGGCAGGATTACACCCAATACCAAAGTTCTCTCCCAACTCAGCCACAAAAGCAGCCTCTCTTTCCCTGCACCAACTGTAGAAAGATCCCAAGAAAAGTGAACTAGGAGAATATTCAGGGATGTATTGCTGTGGGCTCCCCACTGCTGCTCATGACTGAAGACTGGACTAGAGGAATTGCTGCCCTGGCCCACGGCAGCCGTTGCTGTGTCTTTGCACTCCCTCACAGCGCTCTTCAGCGGGAGACGGGAAAGAAGTCATTCCCCCAGACTGTCTCCCCAGGTGAAAAGTCAGATGCTAATACATTTGAAAGTCTATGCTCAGGTTCCTAAAATGTTAATCCAAAAGGCACTAAAACTGAGCCATTCCTTTGAATTGAATTAGGTTGGAATTAGCCCAATAAACCTCAATACTTTCAAAAATCATAATAGAGAATAGAATTGACTAGCACCGAGGTTTATTACACAGTCACTGGACACAAATGCATTCAATATAATCAAGTTGCTACTTCTCATATTTTAATTATAGGAAAAGCATTGTAAAAGTCAGACTTCCATTAAAAACAGGCAGTTTAACAAGACCTAATAATAAAATTTTTATCAATAGGAATATTCAGAATTAACTTTCTGTGTACAAATTAGATTTTAAATAGCAGGTTCATTTCTCTGGTGATCTAATTTAGGTTTTGGTATCAAACAATGTTTCAAACACATAAAAAACCTCCTATGGTAAATTTTTATCCCTAATGTTTTCCAGCTGGTGTCTAATAACTATTCCTAATTGTACTTGTTAAAAAGTGGATTTATGAATCTCAATTAGACTGGTTTTACTTATCCTCCAGCAATTTTCAGTACCAACCAAGACTGTTGCAAGATTAAAAAAAAGTTTTATGTGGGTGACAGAATAATTATGAAAGTAAAAAAGAAAATGCCTTTTATGCAACTTAATTCTCAGTAATTCGATTTCAATAAACCAAAACAGAAAATATAGCCTGTAATAACCATTTTGGGAACTTTGTTCATTCCACAAGTTACAAGGTACTTTTATTACTAGGATATTCAGCTTTGCCTGTGTGCCCTACTGAGAACATAAAGATTTACATCATTCTCAGTGAATCTATTTCCATTTTCTTTGCAAACTTCATATCCTGAATCAGCAAAGTATTGAGAAACAAGCTTAATGTAAGCACACACTGAAGACCCCAGTCACCGTAAATTTTCCTGGAATTCATACAGGGCAGCTTCAGCAAAGTTGTTCAGCGTATGCTTGTCTTTAAAGTTTAATGTGACTAAATTTTCAGCAGGCACCCAGGTAGCCATCTAACTATCTTCCTGACTAACAGACCGTGTTGAGGAAAAAAAGTTACAATACAACTTTGCAAACCTTCCCTCCCGTTACTGATATATATACTCTTATGCCAGATCTCATTTCTCAGTATAAACATCCACTATACAACATTTTCTGTCATCTCCCTGTGAGATGCATTCTTACATCCTTTATATCGCCTCAGTTGCAGGACTGATGAGAGGGTTTGCAGTTAGATTTCAGATATTGAACAGTATCAGCCACACTTCTGCATGAGTGTTATTCAACAGAAACTTAAGGAAAATTAGCAAACATGACTATGTGCCTGCCATGCCATGATTATGAGAAAGCAAAGCTTCCACAGTTTAATAAGAGAAAAAAATTTATAAGTGACATAAACTGTTTTAGACTAAAATTTATCCTATATATGTGAAGAAACTCCTGCTACAAACACAATTTTTCATTACAGTCTCCTACAACTTTCCCAGATGGCCAGGTAGTGGCTATTCCTTGGGGGTGACCATATGCTCTACAATTACTGAGTCATTTCTCTGATTAACATTCAGATCTCTGACAAATGTCCACGAAACCAGAGCTGGAGACCAAGAACCTTATGCATCAAAGAGAGAAAAAGGCTCTTCCATGGCAAGAAAGGCAAATTGTGAAAGTCAAAGTCATTATACCTAATGTAATAGCCATAAACATCACTTCTAGCCAAGACAATGGACCAGGCTGTCTTATTTCTGCAAGTTTCTATCATTGCCTGGCTGAATATAGACACAAGAATGCTATTTTTACAACATTACATTACAACATGGTCAGTTGTTGCAGCCAAACACTTTGGCTTGAAAATTTGACTTCAGGTACACGTTCAGTAATGCACAATAAATTCTCATCCAAAAGAAAAAAGGAAAAAGAAAGGCTAAAGTGTATGCAAAGCTGTGCTCTGGGCACAGAACAGTTAACACACGCCTGCTGTCCACTCAACATTTTCCTTAAAAGCTGCTGTGAAAAAAAAAATCAGATTTCTCCCCAGAAGTATTATGATTGAAAGTAGCAACTTGAAAACAGCAATGTTTTTACAGGCTCCTGTGAAGAGGATTCTCCAGTGCTCAGTAGGGTGAATCCAACTTTCTCAAAAATACTGATCCCATTATTCAGTTTTGGTAATTAAAATGTTTTCTAAATGATTGTTCCCCAGCAGGAGGAAATTGATTAATTTTAATGCATTATTGTATTTTAGCATGGAAAACTTCCCCCCTCCCCTTCTTGTTGCCACCATTTGCAGATGAATTATTTAGATGTGAAGATTTGTCTACTGTATTTGACATGAAGCTTTGGGAAGCAAGTGGAGAAACCCAAAGAGTGCCTCATCATTTGCAAGTTCAATTTTTTCCTGTTTGGGTATTGATTAGCAGAGCATATATCTTGAGGAAGTGGCTTGACTAAAGGAACATAGATCTAAATGTGACTTTAACAGAATTTACATGTTACAGAAGGCAGCACAGCCTTCTGGTGCATCAGCTACTCCTCCCAGTTCTGTATCATCACCAAACTTGCTGAGGGTACACTCTGTCTCCTCATCGAGGTCATTGATGAATATGCTGACCAAGACTGAATGTGGTACTGACCCCTGGGCAACACCACTAGTTACAGGCCTCCAACCTGCACTGCTGATCCCAACCCTCTGAGCTCAACCATTTGTCCAGTTCTCAATCCACATCACTGTCTGTTCATCTAACCCACCCTTCCTAAGCTCACCTATGAGGGTGTTATGGGAGACAGCATCAAAAGCCTTGCTAAAGTTGAGATAGACAACATCCACCGCTCTCCCCTCATCTACCCAGCCAATCATGCCATTGTAGAAGGCTACCACATCAGTCAAGCATGACCTCCCCCGGGTGAATCCACATTGACCACTCCAATAACTTTCTTTTCCTCCACATGTTTAAAGGAGATCCAGAACCAGCAGTTCCATCACCTTTAACTAACACAAGACTAATTCAGCTAGGAATGTGTACAGTACTCACAAGAACTTTCCACGGGATCTTGGAGCGCTCTACAAATACGTTAAGATTAAAAAAATATTTCAGAAGCATTAGTATTCCCAGAAAATAGCAGGCACTGATATTAGAGGCAATATTTGACAAAGCCAAGAACAGATTCACCTCTCCTGATTCTGCAACACATGTCTTTTTCTGGCAGTAAATTTATCCAATAAACAACAGTAACCATAACATTTATTACTTAATATTGAATTTACTGAAGTGCTTAAAGGTCCCAAGCAGAATGAAGGCCTATATATTATGTAAAGACATCCAAAGAAACTGTTTGTACTAAAAAACTTACTGTCCTACATATCTCTGATGAAAGTCTCATCTTCAAAAGAACAGCAAGACTCAGCGCGGTTGAATCCCCACTGCTGGCACTTTCCATCATTGTGGACTTTTGAGTTCAGATTTGAAACTCAGCTCTGAGAGAGGCTGAAAACAATAAAAAGTTATGTCCTTCATACAGCAAAGTTGTGAATTCATTACAATACACTAGTGAGCAACACAGAGGCTACATCAAATCTAAAGAGCGTATGCCAAAAATGTCTTGTGTACAATTAACAGAAGAATATTACAGTATGGAGAACGGCATGAAGACCACCTTATTCTATTTCCAAACAGCCTTCGAATAATCAGTTTTCTCTAGATGAGGATTCTTTGTCTATTATGAATTTCTACGTAATGAGTAACAAGCTATTACACTAATGCAAGACAATACTTATTTGTAGCGACAGTATATGTCTTTCCTTGTATGACAGGCACCATGTACCACAAGACTTCTTTCAATTCATCCACAGATGTCCAGGATGGTCACTCAGAGGCTGACTAGCAGCTGGGGTTTCAGTCCAAAATGCAAACAATCAAGCACCACTTGCTCCGAGTGGCTCAGATGTTCTAAATGAGGATCATATTTGCTCATAAGGAGATATTTCTCGCTGTGGCTTAAGACTTTACCTGAAGACTTTACCTTTACCTTTAAGACTGCGTTCTTCACGCTGCTAACCAGAATGATTTGTGAGAGCAGAGGTACTAACTCACACACAAGGAGTCAAGCTTATCATCTACAATACAGCCTCCCAACAATGACCTTTTGCATACAGACTAAAACAGTTTCTTCTCCAGAACTCTAATGCATGAGTTAAGCATTTATATGACTTTTTTATTTTTTCCCATACAATGTAATAAACAAGTGGTACACTTCCAGCATATGGAAAAGAGCCACTTCTAAGTGAAAAAAGTAACCTTTTTGTGGAGAGCCAATGTTCCTAAATGGGTTCAATGAAGTAAATCCATGTTAACAAATGTATAATGCTGTTAGCGATGACAAAAAGAAAAAAAAATAAAAATAAGGAAGAACCAAAACAACACAGAACCATTAACAAGAACCTACTAAAGTCTTCTAGCAATTTCAGCATCCATGAAAGTACTGAGTACATTTGTTCGCTTTTCAGTGACAACTGTTAAGTATTTAACTCATCTCAGTTCTACACAATCACAGAACGGTTGAGGTTGGAAGGAACCTCTGGAGATCAGCTGCTCCAAGCCCCCGACTCATGCAGGGCCCCCTTGAGCCAGTTGCCCAGGACAGCATTTGGGCACTCGGGATGGAGACTCCACATCCTCAGAGCTTTGTAAAATCACATGCTTCTTTTGTATGACCACATCCCTAGCTTTTTGAAATGCTTAAGTGCCTAAAGACACAGTTACATACCCCAATGTTGTCCTGTCAGAGTTTCATGTCTTCCTTTTGTACTACTTTCAGAATTAAGTTGAATTCCTTTCATTCTCTCCACTTATTCTCTTTGGTGTAAACTCCCAAACTCCTAGTTTTTCCAAACACCAGTGAGGTATCTGTTGATTACCAGATCCTCAAAAAAAACCCCACCTGGAAAGCCACAACTGAAAGGCAGCTGGGGATTGCTCTGCTGAAGCTGGACATGGCCAAACTTGGAGAATACCAGGCTGGCAGTAGCAAGCCATAGTGGAGTAGGAGCACACACACAGCAGGTTTTGTTGAGTTCACAATGGCCAAAGAGATGCCATGTTCCATCACAAAGTGGAAAAGTAGCACTGAGACACCCGTCCTCCCCCTTTCTGGGTGCTGCTTCAGGCACAATTCAGCAGGACAGTACAATTAGATCCTAACAACATTTATGCACCCCTTCAGATAAATACAGTGTGCTCCATTACTAAAATTTACCCCACAGCAGCACTTCTGCAAGCTCAGAATACACATTTGCTTTCCCCTTCAGTAGTCTGCACACTGGTTGTTTATAGAAGTCAGAGCCTATTTCATTCTAGAGGACCTGTGCAAATATGTTTCTTTTACAAAAGTCAACACAACTATGAGCCTGCTTCCAGTGTACATTATTTTAAATAGGTCTTCTGTTTTTTGAATGCCTGCACCCAGAACAGCCAACCTAAACTTAGCTCTCTACTCTACAGAGAACACAGGCCCCAAAACTGTCCTCTGCTTCATGTTCTATCAAACTGCCCTTCAAGTGGAAAACACAATCCTTAAACAAAGCCTAAAAGAATGCTACAGAGAATAAGACAAAAGAAGGACCTGCAGGAAAATAAGAGACCAGGGGAAAAATAGCTGCTAAAAAAATGGGGAGAGTGCCTGAATTATCTAGAAAGCATCAGCGTTAAATGCTGGACATTAATCAGTGCAGCAGCATCCTACCATTTCTCTTTGACTGTCTCTCCTACTGTCAAGCAAAAGGATTTTGCACACCAAAATCTGCACTACACAGACCCAATTCCTCACTTTACCATTCTCATTTAGCTCAAAAATTTCTGGGTGAGCCTTTTATCTGTGGCTAAATTTTATTTAGTTGTCTTTTGTCTCCTCTTGATTATTTTCCCACTTATATTTCTTTTTCTTGGTATTTTCTACATTTAAAAATCATTTCTATATCATTCCTATCTGGAGAGCCCTGACAAGCTATTTTCCATGGCCTTTCTTGTTTAACATTGATTGTTCCTTATTCAGAATTCCCACTTTTTTTTTTTTTTTTGCATTTTACAAATCAGAGTAAGAGGAACACGCTCAGTTTCCAGGGTGAACTCAGATTATCCACAAACGATCCCACCGAACATATTTTGAGAAATAAGTTGCAATTGCATCACTATCAGCCAAAGTGGTAAAATATAAATCAAAAAGAAAGATTAGGAAATATAAACCTTTGTAAAATTCCTGTGGATTGGAACGGACACAGCAGCTGCCTCAACTGTTAGGAGCACCCACTGCATCCATTTGTTAAGCGATACTTCGTTATCTTCTGACCACAAACAGCAGATGGTGTTTTGTCATTCAACAGACCTCAGTTTACATAAATCACAACTTCTGCCCTGAAGAGTTTATAATCCAGTGCTAGGTACCAAATGGATGGATCCTCTCCTGCAACAGGCAGTCCCATGCAAATGAGTCTCCTTCCATTTGCAGCATACAAATCTTTCTGTATATTTGACCATCATTATTTACTATAAATGAATATTTTGTAAATGTAATTTACCACTGTTGTAATTTCTGTGACTTATTTCCAGTAGCCCTCACTGCAGAGACTGCATCTAATCAATCCTCAATTACTATGCAAATACATCCTATAGGCTACCCATGTCTTTCCTTCCAAACAGGTAATACATAATTAATGATAGCTATAATGGCACCAAAGACTCCAAACCAAAAGAACTTCTCACTGTAATTTACACTTACCACCACTAAAGAAAACTGATTTGTTGGAGTACTTTTTTGGAAGATTTTTGCAGTCTTCTGGAAAAGTGGTTATTAGTAGTTGTAGTCAGCGACTGCAGTTTCTGCACTTTCCTCTTCAAAACAAAATTCTACATAACTAAGCATAATGATATTTTCTGTCATAACATTACTTGGGAATATTAGGGCTACATCCAGAAAATCCTCATTCAGAGAAAGCTTACAGTAAGCCAGCAAAAACTCTCATTCTATATAAGATTTGTGCACAGCTCTGTCCTGCTTTAACACTAGAGCTATCAAAACCCATCACACCTAAACTAAAGCTCAGTTACAAATGATAATTTTCAAATTTGTTCAATCATTCATTTACAATAAAGTTTTTTCTCTTTTTACCTTTCTTTACAAGTGAAATGGAAACCAGGCATTATTATGAAAGGGGGGGATTCATCTTGGCTAGATTTGAGTGAACCAGAAGTTAGATGCCTGGCCTGGAGTGGCCTGCTAGTCCATCTCGAGAGGGCTAGCAGACTACCAGGGACTACCTTGTCCTCCTTGGAGGAAGGGGGAAGCATCAGAAGGCAATTCATCCCCTGCAAAAACAAGGCTTCAAAGGTCTGCTAATCCCTTGGCGAAGAAACACTGATAAAAAACTCTTCTTTCCCTGGTGTTTCAGTGCACAACTAGCCACAGGCCAGCAGAATGCATAAGAACACTGAGAAGTAAATTTTCTGATGCTTGAGTTGTATCTGTAAAGTAACTGATTAGCCCTGTTTGGTTGATAAAATGCCTACCTGAAATATGCAGAAGGAGGGAAATTAGAAGAGGAGAAGGGATGAAGAACATTGCTACACTGGACATTTTTACTAACTTTGAGAAATGGTATGTGTTATAACTTTAATGGTTTTGATTTGCCTTATCCATTTTAGCACACAGAAGTTAATATGATTTCAAATTAATCAGCCAGCACTTCCTTAAAATGATATTTACAGCTTTTACATTTAAATGAAGGCAAACAAAAGTATAATTTATGCTATAATAATGCCATATAAAGTATCATTGTTTTAATTCTTTAATAGAATTAAGCTTGCTGAGGCAAGTAGATAAAACCCCTTTGAAATAGTGAAATAGTGCCATAGTTTGTCTTGTCAAGGCTCCTGCTTCTAAGAATATTTATGATTTTACCATTCCTTGAGAACCGTAAATGACACAGCATGTCAATGAGACAGTTTCAATCTCAGTCTGGATATTTCCATCCAGAACTAGAGTATTATTCAGTCTCCATCCCCAGATAACCCCAGCCTTTCTTATTCTGCTAACAAAGGGCTTAATACTGGACTTCCTCCTGAGAAACAAATTCTATACCCTGTGCTAACCCCCACGACTCCGCCAAGACTGCATGGAATGAAAATGAATGCAGCATTTCACTGTGAATTAAGAAAGCAGGAATCTGACCCCAATGTACAAAGTGCAACAGCAGTTTTCTGGAGTGACTGTCTGTCAAGTGGGTACTAGACTATGATGCCCAACTCATTTCACAAACTGAGTGTCAGTGAAGTCACCTACCAGTGTCCTATGGCGCTACCAAAAGCATTGGCTGCTAAATGACTTTACATTCTTTTTTTTCTTTTTCTACCAAGCTTATATTTAGAAAGGTTGTATATCAATCTGGAAAGTGCTGTGAACATGATGTTATCATAATGGTACCATATGCCAGTCGACTACTTACAAATCATCCATGCTTCCCTCACTCGGTAGATTATAAAAGCATGATAAAGAACTTGATTCCCCTCATGCTTACACTGGCTTTACATCAATACGCTTCCATGCTCTACGCTGGTAAATAAAAGGTGAGAAAAACTTGTACCAAACCCTCTAAAAACCTTTAAAGGCTCTTACAATAGTAAAAACTGTAATTTGGCACAGCCATTTAAGTATTTACCTTAAAATCAGATGTGAGTATTGAAGATTCATATCCTACGAAAGAGTAGAATATGTTCCCAAATGACCTTATATAGCCATACAATCTATAGAAAGAAGTTACATCCTTCAACTATAGTGATTTGGAGCTCTTAATTTACCTTCCTGTAAAGGTCCCTTAAGGATGTAACTGTGAATTCCAACACTCTGCCTCATAGTGTTCCTATAGCTTTTTCCCCACCTCCTTTTTTCCAGAGAAAGCAGGTTTTCAGGTGTTCATGACATTCCATAAACCTTGCAGAAGAGTCACCTACCATATGACTTGTGATAAAAAGAAGTTAGCGAAGTCTAGTTCTTAACAAGGAATCCAAGAAAAAAAGGTTAAAGAAAACTTCAGCTGTATATCTTAACTTAAGGGAACCTAGATCCTCTTCTATTCATACCTCACAGTAAAATTAAAATATTTTTAAAAATAATAATTATTATTTGTTCACAAATTTCACCCTTGGCTAACCTTTAAGCTGTCATACTCTGACAGTTGTTTGGTGTCTTTTTAACCTTTTAAAGTATTCTTCAGAGTGACTACAGAGTGCTCATAAAACGTGTTGGGTTGAAAAACCTAGAAAATTAAGTCTGTGAAGTTAGAGCACAGAACTTTTTTTTTTCTTGGCTACTGTGTCTAACTCCCCTTCCAGGCAGAGCGTATCTCTAGCAGTGAATCTGATTTCAGGCTCATGCCTATTCATTCATTAGCCTTTATAGTCAGGCTGTTACTGGGAGAAATTCTCAGTGCCTGTTCTCATTGCAAAGGAAAGAGTTAGGGTGACCAGTTTTAGTCTCGTTTGCAATCTGGTGCAAATGGATGTGCTCTTCTTCCCTGATGCATTTCTATGAGCAGGATAAGGGGTGACCTTCATCTTGTATCTCTCTCCTTCTCTCAGAAAGAAGCTTTCATACAAATTTCAATACTTTCCCTTTAGAGCAGCAGCCAGACAGGAGAAACAGCCTGAAGGGCTAGCACTACTGTTCATACACAATTATTTGTAAACACTCTTATCTTCAAGAATTCTAGACTTGTCTTTGGACCTCCTGACTGAATACCTTAGATTCTCTGGGCTGCAGCCCACTGTTTTACAGCTACTGCATCTGATCTTCCCAAGGGCATGGAATAGCATCTCTTCATTAATTTGGTACATAATCTTTAATTCCTAAGCTAAGGACCACATTTTGTAATTCTTAAAGAAAATTCCTCCTCTGTATATGCATACACCAATTGTACATCGCTCAAAGGAATCCCATAGAAGTATCATATGGCAGAATTCATCTGGCAATCCTTAAAACCGATTCTATCTGGGATTTGTCTCCTTTGAGAGTAGCTCTTTTAATTTTCCACAAGCTTTTTCATCTCTCTTTCCTTAACATACAGAACTTCCACACTGAGGTTTCAATCAGTTTTGTGCAAAGAAAAGTACTGATCGCTACGGCAGCACAGAAGCCTGCACAGTACGGAACAATGAGGTTGAATTTTTTACATCTTTTCCATTAACATCTGAACAACCCTTTCTAGGGCCAACTCATTTATTCACAACAGTAATTGTATTTCCTTGAACCCAGGTTTTACATATTAGTCATTTTCAGTAACGTGAGACACTCAGAGAAGGACTCTGTTGCCTAAACATGGATGCCAAGTGCTATTTGAGGCACTCTAGGAAAACCAAGATATCTGTACAGGGCCCTGGATTGACATGTTTCACAGGACAACTGAATGTTGGGGGACCAGTAAGTAGAGAGCAGGTAGGATACCTCAGAGAACCTAAGATGACTGTGAGACCTGAATCCTACCTGCAGCTACAGCATGGTCTAAAGTCCATCACCACCAGTGGAGACATTCCCAGCAGCTTTGGCTTTGAACTGGAATAAGGCTCTGACTCTTGCAGTGTCACAGTTTCCTTCGCACAGATACGCAAGGGAGAGAGGGGCAGTGCACATAACCCCAGGCCTCCCAGCACTCCTCTGCAAGATGCAGCCAGAATCGACGTGTTTGCATAAAGTGACAATAAGAACCAAGTGTGTAAATAAGTAATTCAAACCCAAAGTGGTTCAAATAGATAGTTTGTGGGAACTCACCACATTCTCTATGCACCTGGAAGTATATGAAGGCCAACAACAAGCATACACATTGCAATAATTAAAATGTAAAAACTGGTGCAGGCACCATACTTCCCCACTCCCCAATGCCTGCAGCCCCCATCTTTCAAGAGAAAGAGCTCATAGCTTTTATATAAAGTAACTGTGAACTGTATAGTCTCCATTTAAATTCCTGCCCCAGAGATTTGCACAGCAGTACTGCAAAAAGTAGTAATTATATAGAAGCTTTTTAGTATGCAATGGTACACAGCACTTCTCTTTTTAAGCTGAAAAACCAAAGTAGTATAATAAATATTATATTTAAATAGCGGCTCAAACCACATGGTTTTCAAAACAATAACCAAACACATGCTTTGCAGGAGCACAAAATTAGAAATGATTTCACAGACAAGGATAAAAGGTTTGTAAGAATTGTGATCACGCTGCAGAGAAACAGTTTATACAGCCTGAACTTGAAGGTACATCCACTGTTCCAATATAATTAACTGTTTCCAGAGATTTATAGTTTTGCTGTATACATTTGCTTAAGTATGAATTCTGCTGCCTAGCGTTTAAAATACGATGGATTATTCAAAGTAAAAATGGCAGAATGCCCCATTCACAGTAAATATGCTTCAGACATGCAACTTATTCAATGAGAACATTGGCTTCTATTTGATACTTTTAACTATTAATGTATTTTTAATTGTATAGAAAAGAGACCAAGTAAGTCCTTTTTCAATAAGTAAAAAAAAGCATAATCCAAGAAACATAATGCATTCCTAATATTCTATATTTTACCCCAGCCAATTCATTTTTTTTTTAACTAAAATTACAGAATTTTATCAAATTTTATCAAGTAAATGACTGGAAAGACAGACAACAGCAACATTTTATTTTGAAAAACGGGTAGTAATCATATGAGCATTTTCAATGTTCATATGTTTAAACACTTTCACCATAAAACTTTTATAATTCTTTAACAAATTTACAAGAAGCAGAAAGAAAACTAAGTTCAAGAGTCTGAACGTTGAAGAAGTTTCCAGAGGTCGTTTACCCACAAATAAGTAACTCGTGAACTTGCATTGAAACTAATTTTGCAAACATCTACCACATGTGCTTCTTGGTGTCTATTGTGCAAATGCAAAGCCAACTCAGGTGCCTCACATTAACTTTAATAGACTCCAGGGCAGGTCCCACGAACATAAACTTGCTCATAAGCTTTTGAAAGACCAGATCATTAGTCTGTAAAAAATCACATAAAAGCAAACCCTACGATGAGACTTCTCAGTCGCTTTATCTGCCTCTATTCAGCACTACCATGAGCAAGGCAATACGCCTAAAAGATTCAGGCATGACTCTGAGAAGCAGAACTTGGGCGATTTAATAGCAAAGGGGACATACAAGGAAGGTCCAAGCAGCGAGAGGGACAGAAAAGCTCTGCCTGGCACTCTAAGAGAAGTTTAACAGAACAGGAAGGATTTGGACTAAGACTCAGATATCCCAGAAGAAATCTCCACAGAATTCGTTAGTCCCGTTAATGTGAAATTAAAAGACATAATCACCTGACTTGAGGTTTCTATCACCAAAATACAGGACTGAGCATGACCAAGGGCCAGAGGTCTTGCCAATTTGAGAGGATACGGAAGACAGGCTACTACATTCTAGTTGATTCCTATGTTATATATTTATGATCTAAACCAGGAGATCATAAAGATACTAACTGTAGGCTTCCTTTCAGTAACTCCAGACTCAGCTGTGCTGAGGGGGAGGGCAGGGGCTAACCCCAACCTCTGCAGCATTCTGTGATTACAAGGTTTATCTAAATTTCCAGCCCCTACACCACTTTGAGAGATGGCTGCCTTGGTTTCACAAGATACCAACCCCCTGCCCACCTCTCTGGGCCAACCAGATGCCCAGTGTTTTTGGATAAACGTTAATAAACACAGGTATCAGAACTGTCTGCTGTCACCTCAGGATCTCGGCTGAGCACTGAATTCGGAAGCTGATGATCCCAAACTTCTCCCTCCCTCCTAAGAGCCACCTGGCAGGGTAGCCAGAGTCATTGCTAGGTAAACGAAGGAGCAGCAGCAGCGGGTGGCACCAGCGAGAGTGAGATTCCACCAGCTCCCCAACCTCAAGAACCCGAGGAATCACTCACGCTCCACATCCTACAACTTCTTCCTTGTGCCTCTCCCCACCCCATAGCTCCTCTTCATCGGGAGCCTCGTTAAGTGCCAGCAAGGGAAGCCGCCGCAACCCGAGCAGCGAGCGCAGCCCGACGCCCCGCTCCCCGCGCAGAGCGGAGCAGGGGACGGGGACAGGCGGGGACCGAATCTGCCTCCCGCAACCAGAAGAAAGTTCGTGCCGACACAACACCCCAGTAAACCATGCGGTGGGGGGGCGGCTTCTGGGAGAAGCGCTTATAGGGGAGAGTCCTAATAAAGCCGTAAGATCTCACCCACGCGCATCTCTCCCAGATCAGCACTTCCAAAATCACCAACGAGAACCCAAAGAAAGACGGAGGGAAGGGACAGAAACGGGAGGCTGGAGAGAGGCTGCCTCCCCCCGCCTGCTCCTGGATACCTGGGCAGTTCCAGGAGGAGCAGGGAAGGGGGCTTCCTCCCTCGCAGCCAGAGGGTGCAGACCGAGCTCCTTGCCCCGCAGCAGCAGCGCCAGGAACAAGCGGGGCGCGGAGGCGCCGCAGCTGCAGACGCGGGGGCTCCGGCGGCGCGTCCCCCGCAGCGCCCAGCCCTTGTCCCGACTCGCACCTACCTCGGCGGGACCCGGGGCCGGAGCCCCGCCGTCGGGGCCGGATCCGCGGAGCTGCGGTGGCGGCAGCGCTACGCTGTGAGAGGCGGCGGCGGGAGGCGGCGAGCGGCAGCCCGGGCTGCAACGGCCGAGCCGGGGCCGCTCGTACGGGTGCACGGCGCTGGTGCCGCTGCCCAGGACGGGGAGGCGATGCTGCTGCGGGGGACTCCCGGCGCCTCTTTGGCTCTCTTAGGAAAGTTACCGCGGCCACACGACCCACCTTAAACCCGCCTCCCCGCAGGACCCGGGGGAGGGGGAAGGAGGAGGAGGAGGAGGGAGGGAGGAGACGGGGGTGGGGGCTCAGAGCCGTTCATTCCCCGGCGCAGAACCAAGTCACAGCAGCATCTCTCGGGCGGTCGCTCCGGGATGCGGGGCTGGGCGCACCGGCGCAGCCCCGGCTCCCGCAGACACCGGGCTGGGGCCGCGCTCCCCTCCGCTCCCCCTGGATTCTTGCGTTTACCCGCGGTACCACGGGGCCAGCTTCAGAGCGCAGAAACTTTCCCGTTTCCTGCGGCGCTGACGCTGATTTTTGGCTTATTCGTTCGCTGATGGTTGGTTTGACATCTCATTAGTCATTTAACCATTTGTTGATCGGGGGAAGGGAGATCTAGACCTGAAGCCTTGGGGTTTGTGTATGCGTTTGGGCGTTTTTTTCTCCACCCGAATCAATTAAAATACGCTTATATAGATTAAAAGGACACCCCGGCATGCCAAGGTTGCCACCCGAACTGTGCATGTGGGAAGGAAGAAGCAAACTCTGTGGCTGAGGCAGAAACACTTGGCAGCCCAGCAGAGGGGGGGAGGCAGGGAGAAAAACAAGTCTCCCGGCCTCCCGCAGCTGAAAGAACGGGATCTCCAGAGCAGAGACCCATCAAACTCCAGGGATGTGCTTAGCAGGAGATCGTGCAAACTTCTGGACCCGTTTCAAGGTGCCTCTGTTTGCAGCTACGCACCCGCAGTTTGTAGGAGCATGCAGACAGACAGACACAGCTCTGACTGCCTAAAGAGCCCCTGGATGGAGAGAAGCTGGCTAGAGCCCATAGCAGGCAAGGCAGAGGGGTTGCTAATAGACTGAGAAAAGCACGATGGAAAATTTACCTCTTCTCTAGCATCCTCTACCGTCCAGAGCATCTGCCCTTGTGTTGGCAAATCGACTGCACCGCTGCTGCTCCTCAGGGTGGCTCAGTGCCACTGGATGCTCAGAGGTATCAGGCTGGGAACGAATCGCACCCCATGGTTATAATCTTCTTCCTGAAAGAAGTAGCAGAAATTACAAATGTATGATGATAAAAATCATTTAGACCGCCACGCTCATGATGGGTGATTTGAACAGCTGCACCAACTTAGCTCTTAGCCAGCAATCCTATGCTCTATTTGTGTTACACACTATTACTGATTATTTTCTAATTAGAATAATAAAGTTGGCTGGGTTCCTGCTTTTTTTTTTGTCATCTCAGTATGTAAGAAACATAAGACCAAGTCCCTTTTTGATAAATGTACCAAAATGGCTAATAGAACTTTTTTTGTCGTTGCAGCCACACCACGAATCCCTACATTGTACAATATTTTATGTACATATGAGGCTGCCAAAATCTTTTGTCCTGCACTGTGTGTTTCTTGGTAACGTGCCAGAACATGACCGCAGGTGATGGCAGAGTTTCAAAATGGATAAAGATAGCTTGGGATCTATCTTTGGATAGAATTAGTACTCTGTTTCCATAAGGGACTCCCTGCAATCTCCCAGCCTCCCAAAAAACTTGCTCTCACTGCTGCTTTTGTGCCTCCAGGTTCCCCCCCTTCCCCTTGCTGCCTTGCTTTGAAAGCCTTCCCAAGATCTGGCACCAGCCACCCCAAACAGGGGAAGGGGGCAGTGGAGAATACATGTGTGTGTGTTGGGTGACTGCTGGCTTTTTTTTTTGCAAACCCAGCTCTCTGCTCTCTCGCCACCTCCAGAAGGCTATTTTTCTTCATTAGCTTTGGTTAAGGCAACCTGTAACCAGGATCTGCAGCACTACTAGTACCTGGGCTGAATTCATCCCCATCTTTCCTGAGCTATTTCTAATTATTTTTATAAACATCCTAACAATGAATATCAATAATAAATTAGCAATAATGTTTATTTATTAAATTATTTTCAATATTTAATAAAATTTAATAGATCAAATTTGAACTAGATTCATAGAATAAATAAAGATAATGAGGTTTTGTTTGCATAAGAATATTAAAACCACCAGTTGCTCTGTACTGGTGGCATTGTTTATGACTTGGTTTTCTCACTAATTTCCAGTTGGGCGACTACTTAGTCTCCCTGATTTTTCTTTATAAAAGGTAAGATGCCATCTGAAATGCATGGAGACAAAATCAGCCTGCTTAAAACAAATTAGGCCAGCTTGTCGCTACACAATTTTTTTTACTTTTTTTTTTTTTTGTATTTCAGAGTTATCTTTAAAACATCCCAAAAGGAGATTTCTGTCAAACCAAACCACAGCTTCCCTCTGTCAAACCAAACATCAACAAACCCCAAGATATTAGACTGTTGTATGACTGTTTACACATGTTTGAGACAAAGCATTTAACCCAGCTCTTCCTTCTCATGTAAAATTGCATCCTCCTCATTGATTTCATTTGCTAAGTGTAGTTCTGGTATTCTCTGCAAGGTGGTTGTCTACTTGAAGGGTAGAAGACATTAGTAAATGTCAATGCATCTGCCTGTGGATGTGTTTTACATTTGAGAGTGACTATTATAATAGTCATTTATTATTGGTCTCTATTTAAATGCAACTCTCTTCTAAAAAGACATTCAGTATAAACAGCACTAGGTTGCACCACACCGATTCTAGCTCAGTAGTTCTGTTTTTTAAATTCAGTTTACAAATAAAGATATAAAAAGATGGTTTGGCTTTTTTCTTATTATTGTTGACTCAATGAGTCTAGCCTAGAGTTATAACTCTATAAACTTATGCTGAATCTTCAAGCTTAGCTAGATTCTTTCATAAATCAGAATGAGTTGTTGAAATTCAGAAGGACAAAATAACTCTCAGTTATGAGTGCACAGCCTCAGTTTGCTGAAATGCTATCTTTGGTTATCTCCACGCAACCTGAGCACCATCACGAAGCTGAGAAAAGAATTGGGAGGAGGGGAGGGAAAGGAAAAAACCAGGCAAGGGTGCCTTACAAGAATGACTCTGCAACAGAAAACTGCTTAATAATTCTGTTGATAAAGTGAGAGACGGGGAAGAACTCATTTCCCTCTCCCAGAGCTCAGCTGGGGTGAGTGGAGTTTAAAGAAGTGCAGCGCTCATGAAGGTAAACAGGTACGTCCTTCAGTAGAGACACTGGAAGTTTGAAAACACTGAAGTCACTGGGAGCTTTGCCATTGACTTTTGGGGGAGGCAGAATTTTACCCTGGGAGAAGATCTGCTGAGTAAGAAATGGCCCCTTGTAGCTGCTTTCTCTTCAAAGTCAGATCACCTTTCAAGAGCATTTTTACTGCTTTTATTTGCTTGCTCCTACACGTCCAATTCAAAACTAGTTCCTATCTGCTTTTTCATTTTCCTTATGGTCTTTTTTCTTAAAGGAGAATTGGGCCTTGGAAAATAACAGCATACTGAATCATGTTGTTGTTTGTAAAAGCATCGGTTTTCAACACTCTAAAATTATTACACATTTATATTAAAGCTCAAGAAATTAAATATGCATAATTGGTGTCTGGATGAACAAATTATTATTGAAAATAATGCTTGAAAAAGAAAACCAAAGCTTTTCAGACATAACATGAATTTTAAATTGTGTTTTACAAAACCAATCAGGGTTTTAGTTTATGCATCATTCTGTTCCCTGCAATAATATGCTGTCTGTGCAATCAGTGATGATAAATGGTACATAATTGTAAACTTGATATTGGTTTTCAATATTGAATTCATCATTCTGTCCTCTTAACACATATTAAATACTTTAAAGAATTTATATATTTGTTTGATTTATCTGTGATTTTTTTCCAATATGTAAAATTTATTAGTTTTCTAGTTTTTGAGAAACTAGGAGTAGACAACATCATTAATAATACTGAATAATAGCATTGGCCTCATTTATGCATGACTCCCTTCTTCCAATACAAAGTGTCCAAATCAAATACAAACATATTAGTTGTAGGCACTGTAGAAAATACAGTCTTAACCAGAGACATTCTGCATATGTTTTGTTTGACTTCCCTGATTTATCCAAATAATGGTTGCAAGAATTTACTCTCATTTAGAAAGGCAACTCCTGCATTCACAGGACTTATATTTCAGTTTATTCTATGTCAGAATTGTTGACTAAGCTACTAAGTTTGGAGAAAAACAATACCTCAATCCAAAGGGTGAAAAAGCATAGATATCTTTAGAGTTTGGGTCCACTCCAGAGACAACAATAGTTTAACCTTTTCCCATGTCATGGGTCCATTCTCCCAAATACAAGTGCTCACTCAAAATGCCTCAGTACTCTTAATGAACACATCATGAAAAAAAATAAATCAGAAAATATCAATTCTGAGTAACATTACCAAAAGTATACAGAAGCTATTCATCTAATTCAAATAGACACTAATCATATAGGGCCTGATTCAATCGTACCAATTGGATTTTCCATTAACACAGCTTTTAAGTCTGTTCCCATACACAATATAAAGGGCACTCAAAATGAGTTAAGAACTGGCCAGTGACTAGGGGCTCTGTGTAAATCTTATCCTTTATGAACACAAATTCTGGTCTCAATCATGTGTATATGACTTTCATTCTTAGTAACTGTTACTTTTCTTCAATAAGGTCTCTCCATGGGACCAGAGTATGAAATTATTTTTTGTTTAGTATTATGTAAATTTAAAAATAATAATAAGGATTTGCTAAGGTTGAAGAAAATAATTATGCAATGATGCAAATGGAAGAAATAAAATTAATTCAACTGAACTGTAGCCAAATACTTCAGGGACAAATTTGATCTACTAACAAAAATAGCAAAAGAAAGTTGACCACAGCTATTTCTCCTTTTATTACAAAGGAAACAGAATAAAAGACCAATCTTTCACAAAATTTACAACTGGAATTCCTTGCTGCAGGATAGCTGTGTCAGCTTTGTTGTAGAAAAAGATCAACTATTTTGATGAATCGGAATAGCCTAAGCAGTTAAAATAGCTTGAGTATATTACAGTCTCCAAGCTTCATAGCAAAAATGGTTTGCCATCCAGAGCACAGAAAAGCAGTTTCAATTGGAATTCTATATGAAACTTATCAGGATTCTCAAGTACATGCTAGCAACGAGAATGACATTCTGCCTTTATTTGAAGCACATGATACTGGTAAGTATTGGAGGAGGACATCAAAATAGATTGACAATCACTCTACAAGACCTAAATTCTTATTAATGTTAATGAGAGTTATGCATAAGAACCGGGAAGCAAAAAGGCCCCTCAAAATGAATAAAAAAATGTGAAAAGCAGCATATATAATGCATAATTAATAGCAATGTCATATAGGTCACCAGCAATTATTGTCTTTCCAGTGAAAATTCCAATGTGGGTAGCCTTAAAGACTAGGGCTTTTTTCTATCAAGAAAACCCGTACGGCAAATAAATCAAGAAACCGATTGCTTCCAACCACATCTTCACGTCCTGATTTAGAGAGCTAAAGGACAATTCATCTGTGTGTCTACAGGATGTTCCTCTCAGTAGAAGCAGAGTCAAGGGTATGGAAGGAATTTAACCAATTCCCAACTTTACAACACCAAACAGGCATCTACAGGTTGAACAATATCAGCTGTATTTGTCACTGAGTTAAAAGCTGCACAGACTGTTACCAATCTCTTGAGTTTGTCCAATCATTCAGAGAGCCATTATTTAAAGACTATACATCTGCATTTCCTTAACTTGAGGTTGGACCAAATTGGAAACCTACTGGCACTGGTGTAAAGCAGTAATACTGCAGGAGGTACTCTGTGAAGAAATGCAGGGGTATTAAGCACTAGAATCTCTCCTTCACTAAAAACCAAAGGCTGGAACAGCCATGAGCAACAACCAAAAAAGGCATATGGAATCAGCAGCTAAAGAAGAATTTGATTTGCTTCATCTGCCTACACCAATACAGTGAGGTCCCCCAAAGTTCTGCTTCTTCACACAGAAACCCAAGAGTCTGCTCTACCTTAGGAAATTACCCTCTGGAGAAATCTGACCAGAATTCCAAGTAATAGCAAACCAGATAATAAGTTAAAATAAGGAAATTGATAGAAATCGATCCTGAGACAAATCTATGAGATATCTTAATTTATAACTTATTTACAAGTACTTCTAAATATGCTGGGGCATCAAGCTTAGTTTTCTTCAAACAGCTGTCTCCAGGCAGACAGCACATTAAAGATGGAACTTAAAACTGTATGAAACGTGCTGTTACAGCAACTGGCATTATTTGGACACACTGTGGAACGCACGTTGCTCTGTTATGTTTCTATCAAAAGAAATTCTGAGTTCACTGGTTCTGTGTTGTGAGGAACGGGTTTTATTACAGAAAGAAGAGACAAGCTGAAAGAAGCTGTGAATTTAGGATAGATTTCTGCACAGAGTTTTACCGTGAATTTCTAGGAACTAGTTGAATGTGAACACTGGATATAAACATTAACTTAACTGCACCCCTTTTTTATGACCATATTTATCTCTAGCTATTATAATTTATTTGCATAAAGTAGCACCCAGAGTTCTTAATCAAGACCAGGACTTCATTTGATTCCCACATATTCACATACAATCTCAAAAAAAAAAAAAAAAACAAATGGAAGCAAGAGTGAAGGCAAAATAGAAGAAAAGCAACTGCTTACAGTTACAATGGCAAAGGATGGAATAAAACATGGGAGTCCTGATTCCTAGACCAAAACTCTGCCAACTGGACTTGTGTATCTCAGTGTTGTACCTGAAGGTCCTGTACCTTCATCTTCAACTGTCTCAGCATGGGAATTCTGGATAATCTAATCTGAATTTTTATCTGCTGTGGAATTTTTTTGTTACTGCTTTTATTCATCATTGCAGAGATGAGCAGCCTACAAATCCAGTCCATTCTGCATAAGGCCTTATCCTGTTAGAGTGAGCTCTAAAGATACACCTGTAGATTGATTGACTATTGGACTGCATCACAGATTATTTTATGCCTCACTCTCCTACCTGCAAATTCCCACAAGTTTTATTTCAGTTTTCAAAGAAAATCTAAGAAAACTTTGCTACGAAGATTTCTATTCATTTTCATCCAGCTCAATAGCCATTCATAGAATTTACAAAATCAAAATCTGCCAGAAGTTTATTCGTAAAATGACAGCATGCTGCAATGCATTTATTTCTCTGTTTTGCCACTTTACAAGGGAAAAAATATATTTCTAAGATATTTTTGGTAACGTCTGACTAAGTATCAAAATTAAAACTAGGAAATTAATAACTACATGGCATTTCAATCCCATCATCTCTAATCAACATAAATCCATTCTAATTAAAACCTGCCAATGCTAAGGATACCAAACAGATAGCCCTCTGTTATAGGGGGACGGCAACAGGCGCGTTACATACAAATGGAGAGTATGGAAACCTCCAAAAGAGGCAAAGATGAAGCAGTACTGAAAGTACTGCTGTATTTTTAGAATACCATTAGCCCCCAGTGATCCCTAATTGGCAAAAATAAACATAAATTTTGTCCATTAAAACTTAAAAAGCACTTTTACAAGCTAAATGAAGAATCTGAAGGAAGTGTACAACTTCACAGGCTCAAAAAGGTTACTAAGCTTCTCACAATCACCAAACCAGAAACAGTACAGTGATGCAGAGCGTGTTCTGCTCAGCATGATGAGTAACACACATCAGTTTACAGAGGAATAATAGGAATTATGTAGTTGCACCAGAGCCTTTGTTTCAAAGTCAAAATTTCTTAAGTCTTGACTCTGTCTTTAGGACTTGATCAAAAGCCCATGAACAAGAACCTTTCTATACTGAGATCAATAGTTCCCCTCTCCTACTGCTGCACCACCAGGTAAAGAAAGGGATCCAAACTGAGCTTAGATTTATATCATTAGTATGCATCTACAGTGGCTAATACTGAGATTTTGGGGTTTAAGGGGAGAACCCATCTTCACCGAGTCTTCAATTACATCTTTAAAAAAAGGCTTCTTTTGTCTATTGGTGGTTTTTATCCACAACCAGCAGAGATTAAACAAAGGCATTTGCTTGGCAGGCAGTGGTTGTCACCCTGCCAATTAGCTCAACAGGAAGCAAACAACCTGCTGACCTTCCTGGGTAAAGCAGTGTCTCCGAGGGAAGCAAACGAGATTCTAGCAGGGACTGCAGCTCAGACAGTTGTTATTATCATATATCATCCCAAACTTACTCCACCATTGCCCTGGAATTATGGCAACAATACAGAACCACCACATATTCTACAATCTCTTTATGCAAACTGTGTCAGAACTTAATACAATAATGTACAAGAATATTTAATTCTAGTTACAGTTTCCTTTTCAAAACCGTCAGTTGTGGTTTAGGTGGGTTTTTTTCCCATTTAATGAAATAGAAGAAATATGGTACACTGCATCTATAACACTTGGACAACATTATATTTAGAAAAGCAAGAAAATAAATTCAATCATTCTTCATCCTAGCCTATTGTGATGCCCACTGGTACTAGTTTAGTAAAATAACTATTCCTATGTTTTCAAAGTGAAGTAATAGTTATAATTAGCCTTTGCTTTAATATGGCATGCTTCAGAAGCAGTATCTGGAACAGCAAGTGGACTCTGGTGAATAATGATGAAGAAAGCTTTAGTGAGATTCCTCAGCTCTGAGCAGGCCTACTCTTCAGGTGAAGCTTTCATCGAAGTCTCCCCTGTATGTCATACCATTGGATCAAATAAGCAGCAGATGCTGAAAAGCAGACCGAGATAAAAATGTGTTGGGACACACAGAGATACTTTAGTAGATAAAAAGCTACAATCTCTTTTAGAAAGGATTTTTCCACTTTGTATTCCTACTGTCTGAAATCAGTCCTGAATAGAAGCAGCTAACTTGATAAAATATAGGCAAAAAGAATCATATAAGAAAATAATGGAAATACTGTTACAGTCTTTTGTGAGTATAAATAGTTTCGGAAATGAAACTGTCAAGACCAGCATCTGAAATGTTGTAGAAATGAAGTCATTTTAATGGTCAGCCTGCTGCAACCACATAAACATCCTCTAGTTCCTTTCACAGCTTGTATTTTTTTTTTTTTTAATCTGACATACAGGGAGACATTAGTTGGAGACTCAAGGGGACAGAATCTAAGAGAGAAGCAGACATGGATCAAGGAAAGATAAGGAACAGAAATCATCAACAGGAGATATTAAATTCCAAAAATGAGATTGAAGGAACAGGACATACTAGAATAAAAAGAAAAAAAGGAGGGGTAGCGAGATAAGCTGAAAAATAACACGCTGAACTCCGTTTTAAGTGAAATTACTAGATATTTAAATAATCCAAGATTGTCCCTCCAGCTTCTAAAAGTATAGTCTGTCGTATCTGAAAGAGAATTCATGTCACCTGACTCCTAACTACAGAACTGTTCTGCCACAGAGTTGGGTCTGCTCTTTTGCCTTCAGTTTGCACCAGCAGAAAATCTTTCTCTTACCTGCAGCTGCACTTGCCAGTCCAACACATGGGACACCTCCTTACACTGCTGCTTTGCACTTCCTCAGTAGCTCACACTACATACAGTACTAGAGAAAGAATGGAAAAAAATATCTAAAATAAGCATCAACATGAAAAATATAAAAAATCATGCAGCCTCTTGCTAGATTAAATGAGCATCTTGGTATTTGATGGCCATTCTGGTGTCCTTCAAGTCCCCAGAAAGTTTTGCATCATATTGCCTGCCACATAAAGTAGCTCCATTTCTAAAACTAAACATAAAGTTCTCTGAACAGGTTGTCTTGAAATGCTGTCTTATTACTGATCTATATTTATAACATCTTAGCCTCTTCACACCAGGAGAGCACAAGCTCCAATGGCTCTGTTTGGACCACACACAGCAGCATGTCTTCCCTGCAACCTGTAAGGCAGGACATGCAACATCTCTGTACCTTGTCAGATGTACAGTCTGGATTGAGCTCTGGGTGGGAAGAAGATCACTGATACAGTGGGGTTCAGTGTACCCGAAAGAGTATCCATGTCACCCTTTCTATCCTGGTCCAGGCTATTTAACCAAATAATGAACTACCAGTCCAAGCTTTAATTTCTTCCTCTGTCAGTATTTTTTGCATCTTATTTTTTCTTAACTTTTTATTAGCTCATGGGACTATTTCTTCATTGTAATGGCAGCTCAGTCTCTTTCAGAAACTTATTAAACATTACACTATCTGCTTAAGATCTTCATAAACCAGAATGAAATCTACTATTTACAGTCAAGGGTGATGAACCAAGAGAATGGATCTTTGGCTCAAATCCTGGCTGAGCCACTCAGTTGGCATGTGACCCCAGGCAAATAATTTGATCTTCTTCACTGTAGTTCAAGCAGTTATAAATTTGGCTAACCAGCAAGACCCTTCTGAAAAGCACTAGCCTTTGACCTCAGCTTGCCTGAGTAAATGCATCTTCAAAACCTCAGATTGAATGATGCAGCAAATTCTTTTTCACTTATCTACCCCTAGAAACTATGCAGTTTCTCACATAACTGTAACTCTCCAATTTAATAGGGAATTAGGACACAAATGTTGCACTATTTTAGCTATAGCACAATGCTTACAGCCTGCATTTTAACACTTTTTCTTCATTCAGAAATTACAGTAAGCTAAGAGTAGTATTGTAGACTCACATGTGAAGTTACATATCACCTTACTTTTACTTCAATTAGACCTTGTGGATGAAATCAGTGAAAAGAACCTTAAATACATATACTGCTCCCATGAAAGCAAGCAAAGACAAAAAGCTCAGCATTGCAGGAGCTCAGCATAAGTAGAAAATAAACAGGAGTTACTGCTTTTTGCTCTCACATTTTCAGATGCAGATGATCCAGATTCTTCCCATCACTGGGTATTTTTTCTACACAGGAGGTTACAGAGGGATAACTGGAGTCACTGCTATGGGCAAGGCCATTGGAAATAGCAAGGGATTTTAGCTCAGCTTTTAGCAAGGGATGATGACCTGAGGTTCTTCGACTCCACTGCATTTAAACTCAGTAGTTATTACCACACCAAATAAGTTTTTAACTACTTTGAAAAATGAGCAGCCACGCGGTGAACACACTCCCACCTAGCATAACTCCAACAGAAGCATTTTAGCAATATCAAGAACAAATTGTGCATAATGACTGCAATATGAAGTCATAACAAAACTATCTAACATTTGTGATGAAAGCCTTGAGGACACTGACAAAGGCACCCATTAATAAGACATTCAGCAGCAGAGTATACCCAGTAGAGTTGGGCAAATACTGCAATCCATTTCCCCTGGATATTCATTCAAATTTTTAAATGGATTTCTTTTGACTGTTCATATCCCTTTTGTGCTCACTTTCCGTGAATAGCAAATGAGCTTTAATAAGGGGAATACATGAAAAACACGTTTTAAGCTTGAACGTTTGCCAAATGAAAACCTCAAATTCCACAATCAGTGGTTAGCAGTACATATCATTTTATGATTTTTACCCTAACCTCAAAATACTCACTGTCGGTCATTTTCATGCACTTACATGCACAAATACAAATAATATCATTACATACAGAACTGGACAGCATAAGTTAAAGTATTACTATATACAATTAGGTATACCTGAGTTATTTGCTGGGTAAGACTTAGTTCCTGACAATAATTATGACAAAATAATGTGGTTTGAAATTTTGAATTTTTTACTTTGTAAACAATAAAAAAACCCCAAACAAAACAGTAAACTGTTATTTACCAAGGCAATAGGCGATATGTTTTGTTAGAAAATGGAGCAGTTATGAGTATAAAATCTTTACTCATAGCCTTTTAGTGAGAAAAATATAAAGCACTTGAGATGTACAGCTGCAGACAAGAAATACAGGATGATATATTTTCCTTTAGTTTCCATATACGTCTCTGAGCTCTCAAGGAAAATCTTTTGTATCTCATTTGTAGAGCAAATCACAACAGCAGAGTTCTCCACAGGTCAACCCTATTTAATATCTTGTTATAGGAGCCTAAGAGCAAATTAATGTTTCACCCAGAAACTTCTCCTGGCAATTTTGAAAGCAGAGGTAAAAAAGCCACCCTTGCAATTCTGTTTTCTATTTACTGTGGCATATAAATAAATAAACCTTAGAACATTATATTGTGCAGCACTGACCTCAAGCTTGAGCTAGATATACTATAGGGAGCAATCCCAATTTGGTAGTGGGTGGAAAAGGTGACCTGTTAGGTCTTTCCATCTCTAACCACAATTATACTTTGAATCACACAAGAGCTACTCCCGAGGCACCACAGAACATCATTTCAATGTAAAGGCCCCAACCAAATCAGATGCATTTTGATGACAAAAAAGATTAATATGGTGGACTCCTCTTTAATCTGTCTAAATTGTTTTCATAATTTCTAGTATAACAAATATAAAGCTTTTATAAAAGCAGAAATACTGGAATTCACCAACTTACTATGATCTACAAATAACCTAAAGCTCCTTAATTAGCTAAAGCTTAACATTCTAATGATGTTAGTATAAAGGCTCTTTTCCTTTAAATAATATTTGATATTTCTCATCAGTAAATATAGTAACACCCCTGGACTAAACAAAGTAAAGGTACAGAAAACAAGTGAAACAAAATAGTATACAGCTTTGTAATTCAGTGACATAGTAAACTTTTGAGCTGCAGCCAAGGAGGAAAATGGTGGTAGGAAGAAAATGAAATGCATACTATAGCAAAAATCAGGTATTGTGATAAATAAATTGCTTTTTTGCTTCCAATAATTGTAAACATCATGTAGTTTCATATTCCTGACATGCTTGAAGAGATCTGCAAGCCTTTCTATTTATTTTTTTTTGTGTATTAAATAACAGCACCAGTTTCTAGATTATTTTGGAGAAGAAATTTGTCTCGTTACGTTATAAACAACTCAAAGCAGTTTGTTCACAGAAGCTGAAAGTTGAATTTTAGGCTATTAGACATGGCAATGGAAGCAAAAGTTACCATTTAAACCCAAAATCAATTAAATAGTGTCTCCCAGTGGTAACAACCGGTATTGCAAACTTAAAAGCACTAAGATGGTTGATGACTAACTGAAATCCAGGGAGAAAAATCAGAACCCTAACAATGCACGAACACAAGATCGTCTTCTTTTCACAAAAAATCCAAAAACAAACCCAAAAAACATTAGACTGTTATTTTTAATGCTGAATTAAAAAGATTTAAAGCATAAATAGTATAATTCAGGTAATTATGTATGTGTCTGTCACTCAAAGTGCAACACCAAACAAAATAACAAAGTTTAATTAATATGGCATTTGACAAAAATAATTAAGGGATAGTGATACAAGCAATGCCAGTGGACACAGAGTTACAGAAGATAGAACTTGTGAAAAAAATTTGATATTTATTTTTGATGGGACTATAGTTTTGTTGAGTAAAAGCAATATTGCCACTATAATAAGAACTCTGCAAGGAATTTAAAGCTTTTGGAAAACCAGCTATTTGTCAGCATATACAGAGATTTTTTGAAAGCTGAAAATCAGCATGGCATTTATTATACCGACTAACTAAGAACTAATAGGTCTGATAATTACATGATATTTTTGTATTTCCTACTAGGGCCCTGATGGAGATTTCTTCTGCATATTTTTGTGACTGGTGCACCAGGCAGAGGACAGACCATTGACCTAGATCACTTCATAAGCTGGGTGCCAGCAAATAATGTTTTAAATAATAATTAATAGTAATTTAAAAATTAAGTTCAAGTTTAAACTTCAAGCAACAAAGGATGTAAGCCATGCTTACATAGCAGGGATCCTGTCTAGAAAGTACTGGCTCGTGAGAATTTTTGAAAATAGTAACAGATGAATAACTGAACCTGAGCCCTCAGCACAATCTTCATACAAAAAAAAAGAAAAAAAGTTTAATTCTAAGATGCATATCCAGGAGAACAAGAAGTAAGAAGATTTTTGCATAGCATCTGTTTCAGGCCATGGTGACATTTTCAATTCTAGTACACACAATGCAATAAGGATTTTAAGCAATGACATTTTCTTATGAAGTAAACCATAAAATTATTAAAGAGTTGCAAAACATGAAAAATTAAGAGATTGACCTGTTTATCAAAGAAAAAAGCAAAAGAAGTCATTAGATCATGGTGTAAAAGCAGAAGAGGAAAAGAAAATTGATGAGAGAGGGCCTTCCAGATTTACAAATGTATCATGAGGCAAAAACCAAATTAACAAATTTTGATGAGAATTTTTTTCCAACAATAAACATAATTAACCTTGATATAGCTCCTTTAAGTAGAAAGAGGTTTCCAACTGGGAATATCACTGATAAACTGAATAATATAAAAGCATGTGCTGCATGCACAGTTAACTGAGCTTCATGGACAAGCTGACCAGTCTGACCTACTGGGATAAAACTCCCAGACCTTCAGCTATGACGTCCCCACGTATTTCATCCTTCCTGCTAATGCTCCTGCAGGGAGTTTTTCTACTTTTTCTCACAAATGAAGGCAAAGAATTCTACTTCAGACATGCTACTACATGTAACAGAGCCATGGATACTGATCTTGATTTTGGGTTTGTTCCTTTAGAAAACACAGACAGCTTCCCCTCTCAGCTGCTTATCTCCACTGCATAGTAGGAAGGAGACTAAATCTCTAAAAGACAGTAAGTATTGGCAACCAGAGAGCAACTAGGCAAAAAACATGCATTATACTTTTTTTACAAGTGCAAGAAATGGCATATTAATCCTGAAAACATTCTAGATATGGGTACTATTTTTCCAATATTTGGCATTTACTGAGCCAGCAATCCAAGAGAAGGGATCTCCAAGAGAAAAGACAGCATTTATTCGGTTTTGTATGAGTTAGAAGCAGATGGTGAACTGCCAGATGCTTCAAAATTGCTTTGAGAATGGAAGAACCAAATTCAAAGATATGCTATAAGATAATCAGATCTTCCATCTTTTACCTCAGTGATGGAGTTCTTGGAGAGG
Source organism: Scolopax mira (assembly GCA_004320125.1). Classification (NCBI taxonomy): domain Eukaryota; kingdom Metazoa; phylum Chordata; class Aves; order Charadriiformes; family Scolopacidae; genus Scolopax; species Scolopax mira. The sequence goes on from BJBW01003050.1 coordinate 67,502, forward strand.
AAAAAAAAACGGGGGGGAGGGGGAGCTTTTTCAAATGAAAAGATACAATTTCTATTGATTCCACAACTGTGCAGATCCCAGACTTTAATATTCTGTCTTTTGTTTGTGTTACTCCATCTATTTATTTTTTTTCTTCAGACAGGCTGTATGAGATCTCAGAGCTTACAGAACCCCTCTTTAGGCTGTTAACTGCAGAGCTGTTTATGAGCACAGTAGCTGACCAGAATATAATTTGCTATATACATTTCTATTCACTTTTCTGTCACCATCTTAAACACAAACTCAGACGATGAAGCCCACTTTAGCTCCGCAGCCTCACAACAGGAGGGAGGGAGGAGGGTGTAATAACAGACTTTACAAACACAAGGAAGAAGTCCCATTGCAAAGAGAAAACCCAGTAGTTGCTTTGCCAAGGCAGAAGTGAGGTGCATGAAGAGATAGATCTGCCTGGTGTCAGCTGACAAATCCTGGTAAGCAGCTGAGCATTAAATGGTCAACAATTTATCACTCCTATATTCAAATACCTGCCTTGTGCACATCCAATTTCTACATATAGATGCCTAATAACCTACATAGTAAACTTTTACATCTGCATTCTAAACGAGTCTCTTAGGTCATACTGTTTTCAGGCATTTGTCAGATGAGTCATGCCTCAAGCTTGGGAAACTTGAGCCAAAAGTTGGTATCCTCCAATGACCTGAAACATTTCTTTGTCAAAATACTGAGCAACTTCTACGAAAAGGTACTGCATTGAGATTCCGCACTGCATCTCCTGGCATGTTTTTCCAAGCAGAGAGACCTCCTGAGAGGCTCACTCTTCCCAACATAAGCAAGAACAAACCTGTAATTGAACTTTAAAAAGAATTCTCTCATTTAAAGTAAAAGCTTCTCAAGCATTCACTGATGTTATCCAAGGGTGCAGTCTATGAAGTAAGGAATACCCTACAAAAAGAATATTTGTATTGCTTTTTTTCTGTTCTACCATGTTTTGTTTCTCAAGGACTTACCGAAGGAAAACTGCATGAAAAAATATGTGTCATGGTTTGGGCCCTCAAACCAGGACAGTAGGCCTCATCATCCTGCAGCAGCGCTGCACTCCATCTTTGCCCTTCAACTTTTAATGAAATCTTCTGATACGTACACATTTTTGCAGCTTTTATTTTAAAATATTAAAGACGTTCTTGTTACTCTGTAAGCTTTGGCTCTCCCCGCACAAACCTCTTGACATGTTTACAAGAAATTACCAGATGAGCATGAAAGTTTGTCTCTGATCTCACTGGGATAAACTCAATTGTTAGATAGAGTGTAAAGGGTTCTCTTTGGCTTTAGTGACTCAACCTTTGACTGACTTTCACTCATAAAATTTTACTCATTTTACTTTTACTCTTCTCTCCAAGAGAAGAAAAAAGTGGGGGAACTGTGAGTATTTTAAGTTTTCTGACCAGTATATTATAAATAAGCATGCAGCTACTCAACAATGCAGGAACAGCAGTGCAGGAACTTAGCCCAAAGGTCTTGCATTTTTCTCTGTGAAACAGTGAACAAATGAGAGCAGTGATCTCACTCACTTTCCTTTAATTAACCTTCATTTTACTGCAGTCATTGAATGACCTTGAGTGAGCACACTGGTCTGTGTTCTTCACTGTGTCAGCAATCAGCATCTACTACATTTCAAAAGGGAATTAAATGTCTTTTCTCCCAAATGCTCTGTTTTTCTTCTCCTTTTCCATCACCACTGATTATTTCATCTTTGTTCCTACTGAACAAGAGCTCAAGCATTTGGTTCTCCTTTTCCCCTTTCCTCTCACATCCTGCTTACATAATATGTCTAAAATCATCTTGACTACCAAAACCAAGTCTACACTTTGGTCGTCTCTCACTAAGTTATAACACCTCCTCCTCCTCATATGTTTGAGAACTTGGCTTCTGCAAATCAGTTTCTTACAGATGGTACTTCCATTTACTGGCACCAATTGGTTACTTAGAAGTATTAGTCACTGGAGATACACATTTTATAAAACATGTGAAAAATAAGAAAGTAGAATAAACAGGAACATACAGTGACATACTGCCTTGGCTCTTTCCCAGACTTTTTTCCTCAGAAGGACAAATACTAGATAGCTTGCACCAGGCATTTGTGTTCAAGTGAGGTTATGTAGACAATTAATTAATATTGAGAAAGCATTAATGTTTTTTTAGTAGGCAAAATAACCATCCTCCAAATGCCACACTAACAGCACTACAGCCTCATTTACAGAGCACTGACTCAGATCCAGAAACAATGCATTGGACTCATGACCTTCTACTGCTTTTCTGTTTGATCTTGAGCAAGACTGAATCTTTCAGTGCCTTTATCTACGCTTCCAGAGACGTGAAGAACATGGTATCCACTGTAAATTAGCCGGTATTACAACTTGCCTGCACTCCTCACACACACCAGCCCCCTTCCCCACAGCTCCCTGAGTGCTGGCAGGTGATTACACAAAACCTAATGATCTGAGGAATGCACCTGGGATTTTTCCTGGAAGATGCCATGAAAGACCATGGAGGTTCACACACATACATTTATGCAGGAATACAGCTTAGGACTACAGCTTGGCCTGTTCTTGTTCTTCCCTGGACCCTTTTCAATCCTCCGGTGCCCCCAGTACCAAAACCCACATCACAGCCTTTGTAACAGGAACCCCCCAAAACAAACAGAAAATCCCTGCATGTATCTTCACCACAACCATCCCAACCCAATGCCACTGCAGTCTAACAGACTTTAACAGGTTCTTCTCATTTGCCTTCCATAGACACTAGAGCCACTTTTTCTGGATTTTCTCCAGTGCACCCCATATCTCTGGAGTATCCCTCACTGGAAGGGGATCTGTGCTCTCTGCTCGCCCAGCCATACAAACAAGGGCTCTGAACCTGCCGATGGCTGGTCTTCCCCTCAGCACCCATCCGACCCCAGCCCCTCAGAGCCGCCTCTCAGCTGCGGCCCCGGTTCCCTCAGCACGTTCCTGCCTGTCCCTCAGCTACAGCCCCGGTCCCTTCAGCTACGGCGCCGGTTTCTTCACTCGCTCCCGCCTGCCCCTCACTCTCAGCTGCGGCCGCGGTTCCCTCAGCTCCTTCACGCTTATCCCTCAGCGATTCCCCTCAGCCACGGCGCCGGCTCCCTCAGTTCGCTCCCGTCTGTGCCTCAGTCTCCCCTCAGATGATGCCCTGGCTCCCTCAGCGCGTCCCCTCAACTCGCTTCCACCACCCCTCAGTCTGCAGCTCCGCTCCCCTCAGCTCACAGCCGCCCCTCAACTCGCCCTAATAGCACCGGCGCCATCTTTTCCCGCCCCTCCACCGAGGCCCTGCCTCCTACGGTTGCACCGCCCGCCGCGCCATGCGCAAGCGCCCTGGGAACCGCGGACCCGGCCGAGGCGCCGACGCCTCCCGCCGCCCCGATGATCCGCACCGAGAAAGTGCTACAGTTGCGGGGCCAGCAGGGCCGCTCGGTGCGGGTGGTGCGGGAGCACTACCTGCGCTCCGACGTGCCGTGCCGCAGCGCCCTGTGCCGGGCCGCCTGTCCTCGCGGTGAGGGGGGCTGGGGGGCTCCGGGAAGAAGAGGGAGGGGAACCGGAGCCGGCATCGCCTGAGGTGGAGCGGCGGGCGGCTTCTCCCCGGGGTGGCCGTTGTCCCCCTGCACTCGTCGGGGCGAAACTGTGATCTCTGGGCGGAGGGGATCCCACAGGGCCTGGACGGACGGGCTGCGGGGGCGGGGAGGCCTGACAGGACCCGGCGGGAGCTGTCGCGCGCGCGGGGGGTCAAGCGGTGAATAAGAGAGAAATAAGGGCGGGAGAGAGGTGAGGAGGAGGAGGGGGCCGGAGGCCGGGCCCAGAGGCCGTCCCGGGCCGGGCATGGCCCGTCCTTGGGCAACAGCGGGCAAAGTCGTGTAAAAACCGAGCGGTCCCAAATCAGGGGTTCGGTAAAAGTGCTCCTTCGGGGCAAAAATCGTCCAGAAACAAACGAGGCGTTAAAATAAGAGAAAAAGGGATTGAGAAGTTGGTTGTTAGGGGATTTGGCTGTGAACAGCTTATACACGGTGATAAAAGGCTAGAGGGCAACAAGTTTCATGCATCTGTTTTTTAAAGGCTCTCTTGAAATACACTAATTTATGCAGAGTGGTGGCTTATAGCATGAATTACATTCTATACATTCCTGTTCGGTATCCTTGCAGCGGGGCCAAGCTGTTGTCCTGAAACTATTGTAATTTTGCCTCAGCAGTTATTTCTGTTTAGTAATTAAACGTAATTGCTTGTGTGATATCTGGCCATTTCAGACATGGGAAGGCAGCCAACCTCTGTGATGTCTAGATTTGTTGTTGTTTTTACATACTGTGATGCTATTATGTGCATTATAGATCATCGTGTGACCTTTGGCTATATTTCAGGGTGGGTTTTTTTGTTGTTAAATAGCACAATATATTTGTTACAAGAAACAGACGGGCAAATAACTAACGTAATATCCAACCTATTACTGCTAGCTGGGATGTCAGGACTAGTGGTAGTTACAGCTCTCTAATGTATTGCATTTGGTCATGAATTCCTTAAGGGTAAGTTACAGGCACATGCCAGAAAAGTCTTATTACCTCTCATACCATACCATTCCATACCATACCATACCTAACTTCCCCTCTTCTGCACTTAAATGTAAATTGTGCTGTAGATGAGTATCAGAGTATGTCTGTTTGTAATTACCCTGGGTAGCTCAGAGGTGAGGTGGACATTTGTTTCCATTCCTGACTCTACACAATGTGCTGAGCAAAATTATTTCATGCCGTGTGAGAGATGCCTACATAAATCATATCTACAGATGTTTGTTGTGCCTACTTAAAAGTTACTCTAATCTAGATATAGATTAGGTATAGGTTAGGCAAAGATAGCTTAATGTGGACACTTAGATAAATCTTCCAGTGACATTTCACTTTTAATGCCCTAATGAATTATTAATAAATATTAGCTTTCTTGTATACATTCTGCCATCATCCATTATATGCCTTCAGTGTGAGCTGTAGCAGTGTTACTGTATGCAGATTTGTGCTGACTGGATTCACACTTTTAGTGATCACAGTTAATAGGCAGATTGTGCTGTGTCAGTTTCTAAGAAATACTTGAAAATAACCTGACTTGTCAAGATCTACATACTTTTGTTATGTATAATTGGCTTGCACTATTGTAAGTTCAGTGGTTGTAATATCATAAAGGATAAATAAGCATTGAGAGAAAATACAGTGGAGTTTTCGCCTACCCAAAAGTTTGTTGGGTAATCTTTGAAATAGCTAAAGCAAATCAACCCTTCATTTTTGAGGTATGTTTTAAGATGCCATCTGTGATGGGTCAGCTGTAGTATTTTGATGTTGTATTCCTAAAAGATGGGGTCTCTTGAGAGAAAATTAGTGATGATGGTTAATAGCTTAGATTCAAGAACATCATCTCTTTGCAGTGAGATGCTTTTCTTCATGTGTACCCTTATCTGTATTCTTTTATGTAAAAATATAGAAAAAGAGTCTGCGGTAAATGGGTAGTGTTGAATAGAGAGATCTGTGGAAGCAGTGTAACAGAAGTACCCATAATTATACACCCTTTGAAAATTCCATTAAAAGATTTTCTGTGACAGATAAATAATCTCTTTTTTCATATGGAAGTAGAGGAAAAAGAGCTGTTACTTGCGCTCTTCAAGTTCCATCCTTTTCATAGTGAAAGTGGATCTTTTTCATCCATTTGGATAGCATTTGCACTAAATTTTTTTCATCAGTGGATGCAAAAGGGTTCTGTCACAAATTTAAAGACTGTACCACAGAATTGTACCATAATTTTTTTCATCAGAAAAAGAGATATTCATACCTCTGAGGATACACAACTCTAATTTCCTGACATCTGAAAGTATTTTTGAGAAACCAATATTGCAACTGAAAGTTTAAACCTTTAAACTCTGAATTATATTTTAGGTGGTAAGTTGTTATCAGATGATGTTACACATTATGTTGTCCCTGACTGCAAGGTTGTTCAAGATTACCTTGAGATTCTCGAGTTTCCGGAGCTGAAAGGTATTATTTTCATGCAAACGGCGTGTCAAGCTGTGCAACATCAAAAAGGACGCAGGTACTTCTCCTAAAATAAATTAATTTAAATTGAAGTAAAGATGGTAATTTTATAAAACGTATATTTAAGCACAGTAACCCAAAGTCAGCAAATATACTGTGTTTAATTGGTTTTTAGGTCTTTCAGGTATCTTAATGTAATTTTTATGAAGAGAAAGTAACTGTGAACCTTTGTGATCCACGGACATCAGTGCCTCTCGCAGTTTTCACTTGACAGGAGGGATATTAATTAATCAGATGGCTTGTGGCAGGAATCCAGTAGACTTTGCAGAAATTATATATCACGTGCCACAACTGGATTATGGACTTGGTTTTGGATTGCTGTATTAATGAGTATTTATCTGAGCATTTATCTGAGCAATTAATACTATTATATTGCTAGACATTAACATATGTATTGTCATAGCACATAAGTGTGCAATTTGCTATCAAGGTCTTCCTATATTGCTAAAGCTCAAACACCTTTGAAGAAACAGCTCTTCTCCCAGAAGATAAAATAAGTTATGATAAAATAAGTTCCTGAATGCTTATGATATTTGGGGGGGGTTATTGGAAAGCAAATATATTTAAAAATCCAAAGCATTCATAATGGAAATTAGAAAAGGTTGCTTACAGATAATGTTTTAGGTTTTATCATCAGTGGTGTAATTTAATGAATGCATTTCTTTGTGCGTGACAGTACTTTTAGTTGAGTTTTTCAGCTGCACTTGAAATAGCATTACCATTTTGTATTGCAGGCAGTACAACAAGTTACGAAATCTGGTAAAGGATGCCCGTCATGACTGTATTGTGTTTGTTAATGAATTCCACCAGCATTCTTATTTGCCAAGAGAGAAGGGAGAATCCATGGAGAAATGGCAGACCAGGTTTGTTTTCACTTATGCGGTACTACCCTGATAACATTGTCATATTTATGTATTTTACATTGTCATATGTATATATTTAGGAACATTTGGTACATGAGAGTTGATACTCTTGCTCTGCTTACCTCAAATGGTTTACAATAACCAAAAGTCTGTGCTTTTGTGATTAAGAAAGTGTCAACATTGTTTTCTTAGGAAAATAGACAAAAGTGTACTTAACTGAATACAATAATGCTAAAAAACAAAAGCTGGATCATTTTAAAGTTATACAGCCATTTTAAAGAATACTTTAGCATCATTAATAGATCAAGCTCACCTTATTGGACTGCTAGATGTAGTGTTTGGTAGCCTGCAAACATCATGGCATCGGAGCCTTGGCAGTTCCCAGTTGCTTTTTATAAACTTTCACTCAGAGGAACAATATGTTATGTTGCAGCTGGGGCACAAGTGGGTGTATTGGGGAGGAAACATTTTATTTTCCTGTGTTCTCTTGGTGCTTAGTATGGCATATAAAAAATTTACACAAGCTTTATGTAGCTTTGAGTATATATCTCAAAACTGTGCGTGTTAAACCAAAATCTCATTTGTACAAAGCCTGCAAACGTCTTGCAAGTAACAAATGAAATATGCCAGAAATCTTATTTCAAACTTTGCTTTTCTAGGAGTATTTACAACGCAGCTGTCTGGTATTTTAATCACTGCTTGGGTCAGATGCCAGTTGTTATGGTAACAGAAGATGAAGATGCTATCAAGCAGTACGGAAATGAAACAGAAGGAGTGTTTGTGATTTCCTTCAAGGTAACATGCCAGAAAAATTGAAGAAGGTTTCCTTTACGTTGCATCAAAATGATGAAGCAAGTGCATTACTGCCCAATGTATAGTGCAAATCATTTCAGAGTTTACATTTAAGAAACCTATGATGCTGACTCATGTCTTCATTTATCAAAGACAGCAAAGATATCGGTTATGGGAATGTCATAAAAAATGGTGGCAGCGAGCAAGCCAGAGAACGGAGAAGGAAAACAGCCTCTCTAAAGATAGAGGTCATTCTTCTTAGGAGCACTTTTCATTGTTTTCCTTGTTTTTAAAGAATCGAGCACTGGTGAACAATGGTCAGTTACCTCAGCCAGCTGTCTAAGAGGTAGTGCAAGCAATCCATGAACAGCTTAGCCTAAATAGCCATCAGCATTATTCTGCTGATTTCCTTTCACTGTGGCTACTTTGGATACAGTGATGTGTGAGGAGGTAATTCATTCGTCATTAAGCTGTTGATCTCTGATACCACTTGAATTCAGTGGGAGTGCACAGGATGTTTATGTTTACCCATGAAAGGATGTTGAGTAAAACCAGAACCAAGCAGATTTACCTTAAAAATATATAAAAATGACAATCACAGAATGATACAGGGTTAGAAGGGACCTCTGGAGATCATCTAGTCCAACCCCCTGCAAAAGCAGGGCCACCCAGAGCAGGTTGCACAGGAACAAGTCCAAGCAGGGTTTGAATGTCTCCAGAGAAGAAGACTCCATCACCTCCCTGGGCAGCCTCTTCCAGGGCTCTGCCACCCTCACAGGAAAGAAGTTCCTCCTCATGTTTAGGTGGAACTTCTGATGTTCAAAAGATTGTGCCCATTACCTCTTGTCTTGTCACTGGGAACCACTGAAAAAAGCCTGTCCCCATCCTCTTGAACCCCACCCTTTTAAGTATTTATAGGCTTTGATCAGATCCTCCCATGAGTCTTCTCCAGATTAAAAAGACCCAAGACCCTCAGGCATCTCCTCATAAGAGAGATGCTCCAGGCCCCTCATCATCTTTGTAGCCCTCTGCTGTACCCTCTCTTCCCTGTCCTTCTGGAACTGGGGAACCCAGAACTGGACACAGTGCTCCAGATGAGGCCTCACAAGGGCAGAGTAGAGGAAGAAATGATGCTTGGGGGTTTTTTTAATTTTAATAGACAATGGAAAGTGGCCCAAATGTAGCGTACAGAGACATATAAAAAGTGTACAAAATAATAGTGGTCTACCAGTTTGTTTGTTTTCTGCTGTTGCACTTTACAAGAAGTACTTAGCTTGGATGGGGTATATTTGTGGGTAAAAGTTTGTGAATCTCTAGTCTAGGATGCAGTTTTAACAGTCGTGCCTCCTTTGTTGTATTTAGCAAATGAATTGGGTTGAATCTGGAACAAAGCTATAGAGCAGACACGTCGTTACCAGTTGGATGTGCTGTTTGAGAATAGCAAATGAGAGGGCTCTTATCCATTAGGGGCTTTCCAAAGGCATTATTAAAAGAACAGAGACCTCTAAATACTCTCATGTTTGTTTACATATGTGCATACAGAATTACTTGGATAACTTTTGGCCTGACTTAAAGCCAGCCCATGAACTCTTTGATTCTATACTTCAAGCTCGGCGTGAACGGGAGAGTGAAAGCCAAGAAAACCATGGAAAAGAATATCCCGAGCACTTACCTGTGGAAATATTGGAGGCTGGGATCAAATCTGGCAGATATATACAGGTAATTTGCTCTAGAGAGAGCATCCATAGAACAATGGAGTCTTCTGCTTGGTCCCTTTAGTTGTTGAATTAGACAAAAAAATACTGCTATAGTGGGAAAAAGGAAAGAAAACACAAAAGCAAGAGTTAGAGTATAAAAGGGATTAAGAGTCTCAAAATATTTCCCCTACTTCATCTTGTGAACACCTAGGGTTGTTTTTTTTCTTCTCTTGGAAAAATGAGAATTTGTTACTCAGGATCTTAAATTTGCTATGGATTTTTCTTCAGGTTGATATGTGATATACCTGTGAATTGAGAAACTGGGTGTGATATGAAACAGCTATATCTCATTCCTAAATATAAAAAATGCTGTACAAGGGCAGCATTTCTTACTTAGTTTGCCCAGAGACCTCTCAGTCAGTGAAATTAGTTTAGTTTTATGGCTGTTCAGGGCCTTAATATGGATTGTTGGTAAAAAAATGTCCTACTCTTAAAAATTTAAAGAATTGGAGGTAGTAATATTTCCTTTCTTGTCAATTTCAGCAGTGGGACCAGAATAGAATAAGAACAGGAAAATGGGGGTTTTCTTTCTTGTAGGAGGAACTCCAGGTTCCATGTAAAGGCAGGCAGCAGAAGTACCCTGCCTAGGATTTGAATAAATGGAGCTTTACCAGCTTTGAGCAGTTCTTTTAAATTTGTTCTTAAAATTCTTTTAAATTTGACCATTCTTTTCCAGAAGAGCGTTCTGCATCTCCCTCAGAAATTACATTCTCCCTCAGAATGTTAAGAGAAAACGGTTATATTTATAATAATCTACGTCTCAATAAAGACTACTAATTTATCTTAAGCCTAAAATGTTGTACTTTAAAGTTGGTTATTTAGAGGTGTGACTGTTTCATTCTGTTTATTGCCTTGCTCTTTGCTTTCAGGGCACGCTGAATGTCAATAAGCATAGAGCACAACTGGAAGCTTTTGTTCGACTTGAGGGATTTGGCAGCAAAGAAACAGGTGAAAGAATGAGGAAAGGATTTACTCAATGCTTTTTTTGATGCTGCTTGTGCTTTTTACCTGAAACCATGTAGCCAGATGTATGTAGCTGTTCAGTTGTTAAATAAGATGAAAGCTAAGACACTCCAACACTTGGGTTGTTTTCATGGGCTGTGAAGGAGGCTGAAGATGAACTCAGAAGGCAGACCTCATGAAAAAACAATCTGCTTTATGCCCTCCCTCCTCTGTGTTAGTACCTTTGGCCATGTTATGGATTCTTGGACCATTCTGTGGATTCTAGGTTTTCCTAGACCTTCCCTGAAGCTGTGTATCGATGCAAATTGTTATCGTTGTGGTTTGCTCTAACTTCAGATGGCCACTCAGTTGGCTGAAATAGCTGTTTGTGTAGGTGTTGGCAGGATTAGGAAGCTGGTCATTGTGAACATAATAGGAAAAACACCTTTTGCATCAGACTGGAACACCAGTATTGTCTTTCTGGTGGGAGTTAGTAATAAATACCTTTGAAGGAACAGCGTATTATCCTTGCACAGATACATCATCCCAGCTTTCACTAATAAGTACTTTCACATGTTCTGGAGGCAGGCCCTGCAGTAAAACCAGTGTTCAATATATTAATCCTTTTTTTTTAAACCTTGTTTAATTCTGGCCCCTGCCCAAAATCCTGTGGCAGCAGTTTCCACACTTTAACTGTGTTGTGTTTTTTTAAAGCTGCTGCCTAAGAACAATGAACTCATCCTGACCTGTACTGCTATTTATCCCAGAGCTTACTTACAGAATTGCTTATTATCTCCTTTTAAAAAAATGAGAGAAGGGTTTTAATTTTCTTAACAACATTAATTACTTGCCAGTAGTGCATTTTGGAAGAAATCATATTGCAAATGCCATTGTTATTTTAGCAGAATGCTGCCAAGAGTAGGGATTTGATTTTTTTTAGCAGTTTATAGTTTTCTTTATTTTAAATTTAGACCTTCAGAGTGACATCCTTATTTATGGGGCCAAAGCTCGGAATCGTGCAATCCATGGTGATGTGGTAGCTGTTGAGTTACTGCCTCTGCATGAGTGGAAAGGAAGGACCGTTGCCCTTTGTGAAAATGAGAGCGAGGATAAAGCACCCGCAGACACCACTGGTGACCCCATGCCCACAGGTAACGTAGACAGGGTGATACAGTGGTCACCTCACTTCCCTGGTCCAAGCTGGGATGTACTTTTAACTATACAGTCCCTCCCCTTGGTTTCTGTGATTGTCCCTATTATCAAATTGTAAATTTGATGTGATTCTCCCAAATGAAAGCATTCTAACATATCCCAATAAGAAAGCCGCTAGATTCTTTCTATGTGCAAACTCCCCTCCCTTTTTATTTTCTTTAATTTTATTCGTAGAAATAGCTGAATTATTGAGTTTGGAATATGTTAACTACCCAAACACACGCTTCACAGCTCTACAAGAAACAAATTGCTGTTCTAACAGAGACCAGTTTACCAGAATGTGCACTCAGGTCCTCCATTATCACTGTTGATGCATAGCTACGTCTTAAAATCTTCCTGAGGCTGTAGTTAAAAGTTTTAGGAGGTTCATTTTCTTCCTGCAAGAAAATGCTGTTTGGTTTTGATCTTTGCTATTAAAAATTTTCTGTGTTTTTGACTAGAATTATCCACATTTCAGTAGTAGTGGAAACCTCTCTGAATAATTTATGTACTGTATCAATTGAAATCTATACAGTGAGTTAATCTCCACATAAATAAAAGCTCATTAAAGTCTGCCAACAATAATTTATAACAAACTTGTTATGTTGTCTCCATACCATATATTGTTAGCAATTGTAATACAGATTTGGGGACACAGTTGTTAGTATCACAAAATAATGGGTGGGTCTTCTATACCTCCCACGTGTTTTCCTGCATGTTCCTGTTTAACTCTTTAATGTAACAGCCAACAATGTTCCTTGTTAAAAGGTAAAGTTGTTGGAATCATTCAAAAGAACTGGAGAGATTATGTGGTCACTTTCCCCTCTAAAGAAGAGAACCAGTCCCAGGGCAGAAACACACAGAAAATCCTTGTTACACCTTGGGACTATCGAATTCCCAAAATCCGGATCAGCACCCAGCAAGCTGAAGCATTACAGGTAACTTGACAGAAGTGTTTCTCTAGTCTGTGTTCCTACAAAATTCTCTGGGTGTTACATGCTCTGAGGATGTTTCCTTGGCAAAAACATGGGTAAAACTATTAAGTCTGTGAGAGTGGTTCAATTTCTGCCTTAAAGGAATGTGTGCAGTTCCTGACAAAACTGTATCAGCTTCAGGTAGTAAAGCTTATTTCAGTTCTGAATTTGGCCACAGTTCAGGTCCCCTGACCATTTCTCTACTACTTGCTCTGTTTTTTTTCTGATTAAGGTCATAGATGGGGTATAAATTGTAATAGCCCACATGACTTTGTTGCATCTCTGGCTATATGTAAACTTTCATCAAAGTAGTACGAGCTTTTCACCAAATTGATAATGAATTATGATTAGCTTGCCATTGCTGTAGAAAGAAGAAATGTGGGTTTGTTCATTCCTTGTTCATTTTCCCTTATAATGCTAAGTACTTCTTCACAGCCAAGAAGTAAATTCCCATTGTGTCTATTCTGGTCTAAGAATATTGGTGAACATCTTGGTTTTGCTTTTATTTTTACACTTCAATAGAGAGATTCTCCATATAATGACCCCAAGTGGGTCTTTGATCAGGAAAGAAATGTAATTATTAGTATTTGTTTGTGCACTCCTCCTTGTGGGTCTCTTTCTCCTTTCTATAAAGCATTTGGAGTTGCCAGTCTCTGAAGGAGTATTTATATTTCTTGCTGTTCTAACAGAATTGTCTTGCTGCAGGACTACAGGGTTGTCGTGCGTATTGATTCCTGGGAGTCAACTTCTGTGTATCCAAATGGACACTTTGTGAGAGTTTTAGGAAGAATTGGTGATCTTGAGGGGGAAATTGCAGCTATTCTGGTGGAGAACAGCATTTGTGTTGCCCCTTTCTCAGAAATCCAGGTGAGTCTCTGGGATTAGATACGTTCTTTTCTGTTATTTTCTGGGGTCTTGTTTAAAGAGAGGGACCCTCTTGCAGCTGAATGGCTTAGTTGCCAACGGGTTTTTGAAAGCTGAAAACTGTTTATAGGTTATTTTTCTGGACTTACTATTAGATCAGTTGGTTTGTAGATACTGCGAATTTTCAACTCGAGTGATTTTAAGACAATATCTTTGCTATGTGGAGAAGATTAAAAACTCTTAAATCTAATTTGAGGTAGACTATTAAGATATTACTGTCTTTAATACGTGTTTAGGGTACTGATCCTAAAGGCACAGACCTACTGAAATCATTGTCTTAAACCCTTTTGTCTTCAACCAGGAGAGCTCTCGTAGATATTGTACATATGATTGATTGAAAGAAAAAGAATGTACAAAAATCAATATACAGTGGTGGTGTTTGCCAGAGCTGCAATATCACCACAATAATATCAGTTTTAATAATGTGTGTAACATTCTTTTCAATTGTTTCATAATTTCTGTGAAGTAAATGTCATAAGTTGACTTGGAAAATGCAAGGAAAGAACAATTTACCTACAATCAAAAAGTACACAGAGCAATGAATGGAGTAGAAAAGGAGGAGCTAACCCTAATTTGTTGGCTACGTTTTGTAGAAAAGCTATAATTGTGTTTTCCTCCATAATGTTTTTGTACAGATGAGAGAAATGCCCGTGAGTTCTTCAAAGAATCCATGGAAAGTGAGTCCGGAGGAGGAAAAAAGGCGTCTTGACTTGAGAGACACACACTTGATATTCAGCATTGACCCGAAAGGCTGCGAGGACGTGGACGACGCGCTCTCCGTGAGGACTCTGCCTAATGGGAATCTGGAGCTGGGTGTCCACATCGCAGATGTAACCCACTTTGTAGCAGCAAATTCTTACACTGATGTTGAGGCCAGAGCAAGGTAAATCATTTTCTAAAAATTAGAGAATTTATGGAGATTGTGATGTTGCCGTAAGGAAACATTGAGAAACATTGGAAAGATGGAAACATTCATTCTTCTTCTTTTATGCTGTGGAAACATCTCATTAAAACGAATACATAACTAATGATATTTTACTTTTATTTGGATAAAACAGGCCTTCAGGGGAGGAAATTGCTTTCTGACCTATTACTTCACCCTTTTACTATTGAATTGCTCTTTTCCACAAATTTATAGTTTATCATTCCCCAATCACTGATGTTTGCTTTATAGTCTACTTTAACATTGGTGATTTGAAGTATTTACAAACCACTTGTTTGCATTCCAAGGGAGATGAATCTTCACACAGAACGCCCACAAAATTGAACTAAGTCTTACGTGACTTTAATTCCAGAGGCATTTGTCAGACTTACAGTTCAATACTCAATCTTGTGATTTAATATGCCAAATATTTTGTTCATCTTTTTCTGCTATAGCCACTCTTTTCAACTGAAACTGCTGAATCACTTCATGAAATGTATTCTTTGTAATGCAAAGAAATGTAGATGTTACAGCTAGCAGAGGTGTTTTGATTGAACTGTTACGTGACTATAGTTGAGCATATTTGTGCAGCTCCAACTCTGGCCTTAATGGCACTTGAAGATACCGAGGGAGGCAAAATAGTTATTTAAATAATTTGATTTTGGTATTGCACTTGTGTGAATTCTGTAACAATAACCTTTTTAAAATCATGGCACGTGCTGTGTTTTGCCGAAGTCACGCTTATACCACAAACTTTGCTTGGGAGATACACACCAGCGAGTCCTTGGGGGGAGAAGAATAATAAATGTATTTTATTCCCCAGGGCAACAACTTATTATTTAGCAGATCGTCGTTATGACATGCTGCCCCCCGTCTTGAGTGCTGACGTGTGCTCCCTGCTCAGTGGAGTCGATAGGTAAGAGTTTGGTGACTGCTTGTGCACTTGCTGTTAGAATTCTGTGCTTCTATCAGCCCGGGGGCAGGAGAAACTGAAATACACCATTATCCAATGACTGTCTTATCTTCCAGTAATGCTTCCCTGTACCCCTAGCAACTTGCTTTGGATTTAAATACCAACCTAAGGCTTTCTCAAATGGGATTCAGCCTGGGGTGTGTGTACCCATTGAATACTCACAATTTTCACTACTGTCTCTCAAAACGTGCTGTTACCCCATTTCATTACAGTTCATGGGGTTAATTGGCTCATTGGTGTGAGGATATGTAGGGTACAGAGATGTTCATTGTGGATGCATCTGACTAATAAAATAAAAATGGATAACAGGGCTACAAAGATGATGAAGGGCCTGAAACATCTTATGAGGAAAGGCTGAGGGACTTGGGTCTTTTTAGTCTGGAGAAGACTGATGGGAGGATCTGATCAAAGCCTGTAAATACTTAAAGGGTGGGGTTCAAGAGAATGGGGACAGTCTTTTTTCAGTGGTGCCCAGTGACAAGACAAGAGGTAATGGGCACAATCTTTTGAACATCAGAAGTTCCACCTAAACATGAGGAGGAACTTCTTTCCTGTGAGGGTGGCAGAGCCCTGGAAGAGGCTGCCCAGGGAGGTAATGGAGTCTCCTTCTCTGGAGACATTCAAACCCTGCTTGGACTTGTCCCTGTGCAACCTGCTCTGGGTGGCCCTGCTTTTGCAGGGGGTTGGACTAGATGATCTCCAGAGGTCCCTTCTAACCCTGTATCATTCTGTGAACCTAGAGCAGTAACTATTGCTTTGTTTTAAAAGAGATGTGGCCTTATATCTCTGGGGAAGTACTGCCCCAACAGATGGAAAATGCTCCTGATGTGGTTGGGCCTCACTTATTAAATTGTGATGTGTGGACTGAAAGCAAGTGCATCAGTTAGTGGCATTGCTTTGCTTTGTTTTCTTCATAAAACAAACGTTGGTTTGTTTTATCAAGAAAAGGCTGTTTCCAGTAGAAAAAAGCAGAATTAAACCTGTAAATTTGTTAAATTTTATGTGCTCAAATTGATAGTTTAAGTTAACCAGATCTATGTCTAGAATTGTGATTTTTATGTTTAAGGTATGCTGTGAGTGTCTTGTGGGAACTAGAAAAAGAGTCATATGAAATGCTGAGAGTCTGCTACAAGAAAACCATCATTCGATCTGCGTACAAATTAGTTTACGAAGCAGCCCAGGCACTAATAGATGGAGACACGAGCGTCGTCGGGGATATCCTGGAACTGGAAAACTTGGACGAAAGAATTCGACAGAAGAAAGTGGAGGAACTGGTTTGGGCAATATCAAAACTCACGGATATAGCGCGAGCCGTTCGAGCTCAGCGGGACAGCTGTGGTGCTCTGGAGCTAGAAGGGGTAGAAATCAGAGTGCAACTGGATGATAAAAATAATATCCATGACCTCATCCCCAAGCAGCCCCTGGAGGTGCACGAGACGGTAGCGGAATGTATGATTCTTGCCAACCACTGGGTGGCAAAAAAGATTTCAGCAGCTTTTCCTCACCAAGCTTTGCTGCGTCAACACCCTCCCCCGCGACAGGAGTTTTTTACCGAACTTCGAGAATGTGCCAGTGCCAAAGGCTTCTCAATAGACACACGGTATCTTTGGTTACTTACCTTCAGGGCTTTAATTAAAGTTAAGCAATTAACTGTTTGCCTACCTGATCGTCACAAAGAATTACAGTTTTTGGTATCGATATTAAGACACACTCTATAGCAATTCTTAAAAAAATCCAATACTATAACCTTTCTGTGAGCAGGAGCTGATGCTCTGAACAAGAGAGGCTGCCTGCGTTCTGCTGGCTGAGAAAGGCAGTGTCTGAATAATTTTAGACCTGATTTAGTAGTTAAGCTCTGTAATAGCCTTGTTTGCACCGTATGTAAGAGAGAACTTGTTTAAATCAAGTTAATTCTCTGCAATACAGTCACTTTAAATAACTCAAAATAATTCAGAATTACCATGTCAAGATACTGTGAGAGGCTTGTGAGCTTCATCACAGCATCAGCATCATTTTCTTCAGAATTCACCCTTTTTTGACAGGTCTAATAAAGCATTGGCTGAGTCTCTGGATAAAGCAAACGACCCCTTGGATCCAATTGTAAATAAACTGTTGCGATCTATGGCCACTCACGCGATGTCCAACGCCTTGTACTTCTCCACGGGCTCTTGTCCTGAGAATGAGTTTCATCATTATGGTATTCTTGTCGCTTTTATCTTTAGTGCTATTCCTGTTGTTATTTCTGAATTAGTGTTGGGGAGGCAGTTGATTGCTGTGACTGCTTATCGCCGCTTCCTTTTTCATTGGTAGGACTTGCCCTGGAGAAGTACACTCATTTCACTTCTCCCATTAGAAGATACGCTGATATCGTTGTCCACAGACTCTTGATGGCAGCGACTCTGAAGGAAACTAAAGGAGATATTAAGGATTATATATTCAGCAATAAGGATCTCCAGGAATTGTGCAGACACATTAATAACAGAAACCGGGTAAGAGGGTCTGTTTGTGCACTGCCCAAGGGAACAGAATACCACTTCCTGGCTGAGCTTTTGGATGCTACAGTGACATAATATCACTTCATTGTTATTTATAATGCTTTTGGGCTTTTTTACTTAAATTTCAGTTTTCTTCTGAGAGCAGTAAGTAAAAGCAACTTCATCTTTCACCTGTACTACTTGTACCATTTCCTTTTAGATATCATTTTTCTAGGGGATAGGTAATGGGAAAAAGAAACTATGAAAATCAAATCCAAACAAGCTCGTTGAAATATTTACTTAAGTTGTTTTGTCTTCTCTTTTTTGGGGGTGTTTGTAGGCAGCCCAACGTGCTCAGAAACAATCTACTGAACTCTTCCAGTGCATGTACTTCAAAGACAAAACCCCAGAAAGGGACGAGCGCTGCATCGCAGACGGTGTTATCTACTCGGTGCGAACAAACGGCGTGCTGGTTTTTGTACCCAGGTGAGGTGATCAGAGCTGGGACTGAGCTGAAAAACAAGACTTAATTGTTACTGGAATGGCATGGGGACAGCTCTGGTCCCTGAGAAAGGAAGTGTTTCCAGCAGGGGCTGGCATTGAGCACTGACTGCATCTTAGATTTTTGTTTTAAGTCAAAAGCAGGGCTTTTCTGTGCATTGGCTCTGAGAAGGGGTGAGGAAATGGTAAGACTGTGCTGCACGGTACGTATTGATTTCAAAACATTAAAAGGACACTTTTTTGTCCAAGCAGCTGCTAGGGCAGAACAATGACTGGAATATTTTGTGCATTACTGGTAGCAACGCTGCCTGCCCCGCAAGTGAACAGGTACAAGGGATGCAGGCACAAAAACTCTCATTTTGAAAACAAACAAAACAAAACCCCCCAAACCAAACCCAAAACCCCAGCCCTATTTAAGAGGGATGTTAAGTAAAGCAAACCATTACATGACCACCCTGGACTTCCAGGAATACAGCCTGGGCTTGGCTCCAAACCAGCTCAATGGGGGCCTGTGGTCTCCATGGCTTGGCCTGGCCACGCAGCTGAGGAGCCAGCACCTTCCCAGCCACCCAAGGCTTCCTTCCACAGGACCCAGTGCAACTCCACTACTGGTTTTTTAAGTAACTTCTTCTACTGGAGAAGTGTTTCCTCACTGTGCTCTCTGGAATAACCTGTAACGCCGCTCCTCTTCCATTATCAGCCATTCCAGGCTCCAC
Source organism: Scolopax mira (assembly GCA_004320125.1). Taxonomy (NCBI): domain Eukaryota; kingdom Metazoa; phylum Chordata; class Aves; order Charadriiformes; family Scolopacidae; genus Scolopax; species Scolopax mira. The sequence continues at coordinate 86,667 of BJBW01003050.1, forward strand.
CCAACACAGAAGATCATGGGTCACTATTTTACTTCTGCTTCACTGCTTTCAAAACACTTCAGTCACTGTCTTCATGCCGTTTTCCTGTACTCTAAGGGTTTCTTTGACAGTGCACAGCTGTGGCCCCAAAGCAGGCTTATCAGGCTCCAGTGTTTGCCCTTTTATGTTGCTTTTATGCAATCCCAGCTTGCCTTCTCTTGGACTCAAAATTAAGAAAACCGATAAGGATGAAAGTGGTAAGAACAGCTTCTATCTGCTTTTTTGTAGATATGGCATCAAAGGTGCTGCATATATGAAAAACAAAGAGGGCTTAGTCCTCTCTTGTCAAGGTGACGGGAGCTGCGAGTGGAAGCCTGGATCACTTCATCGCTTTCAGAACAAAATCACTTCCACTCCAAGCACTGGAGAATCAGTTACACTAAGCCTTTTCGATCATATTACAGTGAGTATTTAATCTGAAGGAAGTAAAAGGAAATAGCACCGTCAGAAATAAAGAAACTTTTATATTGTTTTTAAGGTGAAAATACTCGTGCAGACTTCCCGCTGCCATGCTGACACCATCAAGCTGGAAATAATCAAGAACACCCCATACCAGGCTTCAGGCACAGGGGTTTCCCAGGAGAATTTCCACGTGGTGAAGTCTGAGTTGGTAAAAGAAGTGAGCGAGTCGGCAGAGGCAGCGCAGCGCGCTCAGGAAAGAGCCAGCCTTGAGGCAGTGGCTGAAGAGTACAGGGAGTACTGCCAGAGCAAGGGAGCCAGCTTGTACCAGCTGCTGGAGGAGATCAGGGACCTGGCTCTCCTGGATGTTTCAGCTGATGTCAGAACTTGAACTGTCACCCAGCACCACCTCCTTCCTGAGGTTCTGCTCCTATTCGCCTTCTGGGGTTGGGTGGGGTTTTTTTAAAGCAGTCTATTTAAATTTTCAGGCATCCTTTTAATAAGAAAAAAAAAGTCTATTTAAAATGAGAATTATTTTTATCCAATTATGAACATGTGTAAGTTTTTGAAATATTTTTATACATGATAAATCTCCTCTTCCAGACTCGAGTGTGGTGAATTCTTTGAACTATCATTGAAAAAAAATTACTTTTCAGTGTTGTCCATAAATTCTTGAAACCCGACTACCTCCAGCTGTACCCGACTACCTCCAGCTGTACCCGACTACCTCCTCCCACTAGAGTTTAGTGAGTTAAACTCATAGCTACAAGGATATAAAAAGCAAACTCCTTCACACTAATCTGGAGTATAGAATTGCATTTACTGAAATCCTGTAGCTGCTCATCCAGCATAAAATAACACCTCTTGACATGAGCTTATTTCACCTGCTCTAAGTTCTGCTCTCACCTCAGTTCACTTTCTGTCCCAAACACCACTCTACCCTGGGCTCAGGGCTTTCCCTTTCTGGCAATTCTGGTTCATTCCACAAATGGGAATTGCAAGAAGGAAAAACAAGACTGTAAAAAGAGGATGAGACTCCAGAAAAGCCTGGAGTCGAGCAAAATCAGCCATAGGAAGATAACTAATGTGGTCAAAGCCAAAGCAGATTCCCCCAAGGGATGTACCATCTGGGAAGATATGTCTGACCTAGCACAAGGGAGGGGGGAGGCTGGAGGGCACGTACTTGTAACGGCCTCATACAAGAAGTTCAGGTTTAACTTCTGAAATTTAATAGCTTCCATTTTATAAGAAAACGATACAGGTACTTGATAACAAAGTTTAAAAAAAACCCCAGGCAGACCTTTTCAGACATTGTCCTACCTACTATTATATACCCTCTATTAAAAAAAAATAAAAACAACTATAAACAGCACTTTAGTAGAAACTTCCACCTGTCAATGGCCCAGGACTTCAGTATGACATCAATTGTAAACAAAATTTAAAGTAGGCCAAAACCTCAATAACGTTTCCTAGAGAATGTTGGGGGAGGAGGAAAAGATGGCTCCAACGCAGACGAAGAACTCCCTTCTGTCTTCCAGTGTAGGGAGTTGCTCATCTGCAGTTCCAAGAGCAGAGTCTGCCCAACCACACCGGGATCACGGTGAAGCCTCTGTAAAGCTGCTGGGATCAGAGTGCAAAGAGCCAGCAATGTTTCAGTATAGTGACAGTACAGAAACTGTGGGGTCTTTCACTCAACAAAGTCATTCAAAGTCTGGGGAAGTGTTACAGCTTTTCACTGGTGCATTCCAGTTCTATCTTTCCATCTTCAGTTTCTGTAACAGGAGCTTTGGTTGTGGTAACTTGAGTATCTTCAGTAAGGTCTGTAGGATCCTGAGCAACTGAGGTATTAAACTCCTCTTCTGAGTGATGAAGAGAGAGCTCTGTTAAATAAATAAAAAAAAAAAAAAATCAGGTCATAAAGCAATTTCCTACCATGAGAAAAGCCAGCTGCTGTGTTTAACAGCAGTTTCTGTCACCAGAATCCCACTCTGCAGGAAAGCCAACTCCAGAGATGAGCAGCAAGTTGAGTTTCAGCTCATCAGACAAAGCTGTCACCAGTCAGGGAACTGACTGAGCTTCAGAGAGAGCCTGACTGCAGGAACGCAGTTTATATTTGGGAGTTGCTCATTTTGCTACTTAACTAGAAACTGCTGCTACCTCCGTGAAGTGACTCAGCTTCTCAGGCTACAGCCCTTCCCAGGAACACTGAAGCCACAGAGCTGATTACCATGGGCTTGGGACTGGCTGTTGCTCTGCATCTTGGCTTGCCTGCGTTCCAGGGCCAGCTGCCTGTTCCTCTGGATTCGCTGCTGCTGCTCCTCTGTGAGAGTTGTGACAGACAGAGAACTGAGATCTTCGACGTTATTAGAGTAGGGACGTACGTCCTCAGTGGCTGGATCCAGTCCGTTGCTTTCTCCTGCACCATCTGCTTAAAAATGGGGGAGTTGAGAGGGAGAAGAGGGGCAGAAATCAACCTTTTCAACCCAGAGAGATCTATTGTTAGGTATCTGTCAAGAGAATGTTTTTAAAGCATTTCCATGATCTACATTTCATCGACAGCTGAAGATCATTCCATAATTTAGTTTTAATGGGCAATTTTCTGCCTGGGTCCACATACCTGATATTCAGAGCGTACAACAAACACTCATCAGACATATCAAACACACAGCAACAACAAATGCCTGCATTCAGAGAGGCACAGCTCTGCGTGTTGTCAGCAGTCACGACCTCTGCTTGAAGGTTAGAAGAGGCAGTAAATTCAGGCAATCCCCACCAAAAGGCCAGATAATTTTCTTCCCGCCCCTACTCATGGAGCACTGCCCTCTGGGAAGCGGCAGGGACTAGTGACAGGAATCAGAAGTTTGAACACAGACGCTGAATGGTCACTTCTGAATTCAGAGTACTGCTATTATGGAATATTTATTCATTTGCCAACAGTAACACATGTAAAACAGAAGCAGTTTGACTCCATTAGACAAACTTCACCCACCAACAAAGAAGCAGAGCACTTTTTTCTAGAGTGCCTAAGGCCAAGTACACTTGTGCCTCTGCACCACTTTAGGCCTGTGAATAGAGAAGTTGCTGACATCCAGGTTTTGGGTTTTAATACAGTACTCTAGCTGCAGCTTTTATTTCAAAACTGTAAGGCACCCACTCAAAATTTTCAACTGCAGCCTGACTCGCTAACAGGGTTCAAGAACAGCTCAGCACCATCTTCACATCAGTATGTTTGCATTTAAATACAAATGTATGGAACCATCGCACAGAAAATCTGATGACTCTACAGACCCTGTCGGCAGGAACCATTTGCTTTACTGTCCGTGGCTGCTCACAGCTGCATTCCATTGCTAGCAAACGCAGCCCAGAGTGAAGCCAGCCACAGGCCACCAACTGCCCAAAGGGCCTCCCCACAGCTGAGGCAGGGTTTTACCACTGGTTAACTCAGCCTCCAGAACACCCTTCCCAAGCACTGGTTTGTCTGGAGGTTCAAGTGAAGACAAACTAGACAATGGGTGGATCCTTGTTTCAAGAGAGACTCACAGTGAAAGATGCATCTTCAGATGCTCACTCACAGGAGTAAACACAAAACAATACCTTCACTTTTGGGGTGATAATTGCAGTTTTGGGGTTTGGTTGTTTTTTTTTTTTTTAAAAACGTTACTAACAGTGTGGGTAATACCCATTTTTAATTTCCTTTCAGTATACCACACACCTTTAATATTTGTATATACATTTTAGTCAGAGTACCAGGTCGGTTTTGTAATGGCCAATCTCACAGAGACACCATTTTTAAATACAGGACCTTTCAATTTCTTATACATCAGAAAAGTGTATCACGATCATTAACTTCTGGTCAGCAGGAGGTGAAATAAAGTAATTTAAAGCACTGAACTAGTGAACCAAGAGCACAATGAACATACCTTCATTACTCGCAAAGTCTTCGTGTAAAATAGGAAGATCAAGTCTAATGCGCTTTAGGCAGGTCTGCAAAGGAGAAATCAAAACACTGATATTTCATTTGGCACAACAGATTTTGGGCAACACTGATACGTTTTTAATACTACTCCCAATTTCTCTTTACACTTTATTACTCTGAAAAAAATATTCAATTCACTATGCATCTGTTTGACCCACACCTTTTAATGCTGTGGATCATTTTCCTAGTCCTCTTCTTTTGCAGGATCAAACATTAAAAAACAAACCAACCCACCCCAAACCCAACCAGTTCCAGGACTCTTAAGGACATTACTTTGGTTAAAGATGTCCTGGAAAAGTCAAAGCCAATTCTCTGGGGCACTGATTCAAATAAAGAAAGGTTCTATCTAAATGTTAACTTAAACACTGGAAAGAGCTTTTTTTAAAAAGAGAGAAATGAATTTAAGTAGTATTATACAGAAGTCCTCTTTTGCTGCATAATTGCTCTCCTAAACCTACCTCAAACTATTCAGTGCTGCCCAAGGAGACACTGACGGGACTGACACGTACCTGAACTTCCTTTTTGTTTCCCAAAGACTCTACTCTGTCAATAAAATCCTCAAATTGCAATTTTGGAAATAATCTATGAGCCCAGTGTTCCATATGTTGTATGAGTGTCTTCAGGTCCTCTGCCTGAAACATAAACAGAGACATCCAGCTAGTAAAAACTGGCTAAGTCAGGAGACCACAGATAGAAACAGGACAGCAACATTTCTGAAAACATTAGGCATCTGCAGCTCAAAAGTCTCTTGAAAATTTGTGATATGAATGCACAGGGGCCCTTTCCTCCCACGATTGTCTGTAAGTGTCATTTCAAGCTACAAGAAAGATAATGATCCAAGATCAGGAAAAACATTAGTAAATGCTGTAAAGCACAACAGGCTTCTGAGACATTGTGCTTAAACAACCTAGGTCTGAACCCAGACAGAAAAAAACAAATCCACAGGGGCACAGCTGGCATGTATTTTGATGTTTAGAACACACAGAAACGTACATCTAAATAACCTCATCTAGTAAAGATTTTTGCTCAGATCAGCAGTATTGCCTTGTTTTCTTTGTGCCCCTATTTGTAAAGGGAAGATTTACACCATGAATTTTCACTGTAAACCAGAGATGCACAGGCATCCGTGCAAGAACAGCAACAGTCTGATGATATTTCAGGAGACAACGAGACAAGCAAAGAGAAAGTGGTATTTTCTGTACAAACTAAGCAGTATGTATCTTTTTCAAGATTAAAAAAGCTGGGATAGAGGTATCACAAAAGCAGGAAGCTTTTCACTAAACACAGGAAACTGATCATTAAACGAGGTGGTAGAGACATTCCAGAGATAGCAGGAAGTCTTAATAAGCCTGATCCAATTTAAAAAAAAAAAAAAAACAAAACACAAAACAAAACCCAACACAATTCTATGAACAATATTAAGAGCCACAGCCATGATATTCTGGTTTTGAAGTAAAGGAAAACAGTTTTAAGATCAAAACATGGAATTTTTTTTTATAACATTCATGTGGTTTTGGCTTGTTTTTTGTTTTGCAGGGTTTTTTGGTTTTGGTTTTTTTTTTTTTTTTAATTTGCAACTACAAACCCTCTCAGGATACGATCAAATACTACTAGAAAGCAGACTAACCAGAATGTAGTATCAATTCTCCCTATACCAGACAGGCAGCAACCTGTTAATTCCAGATTAAGCTCTCAGAAGAGAAAAAAAAAGAAAGAGAAAAAAGCTCCAAAAAAAAGGTACATCTTACCTCATGCCCTTTACCCTTGAACTTTACATTGTCAAACATGTGTCTCAGGGCTGGAAGTCCCCTTTCTGAAATTAACCTGGTAACAGGAAATGGGTTATTGAGAAGTTATTTGAAACCCATACTTGTTTTTATCTAATTAAGAACCAACCAACAACAAAACCAAATGCCCCACAACCAACCTCCTACTCTTTTAAATAGTCTAAAGTTACAGAGCTCTATTTGAAAAACATGCAGAATTAGAAATCATTAAGAAAACACACAAAATAGGATGAAGACTCTGTAAAACAAAAGACTTATTTGAAAAACTATTTGTACATGTATTTCTAGTCAAAGGAGCTTTTTTGTTACATGGGAAGTCAGTTTCTATGATCTACATTGGACAAATAAAATTAATTAGATGCCTGAGCAGAGCATCCACCTGTGGTATCACTAACTTCATCAGTATATTTAAAGCAGAAGAGACTGAAAGCTCAGATTCTTTCCCTTGCTTATAAAGAACTTCACACCAGTTTTAGTGATAACAGCAAAGACAATATTAAAATCTTTCATCTTTACACAGAGTTTATCCAACTCCTACATAAGTCAGGTGTAAACGTACTTTAAGCAGAACCTTACGGTCACCACTTTATTGAGGTTTTACTTTGAAGCATACTTTAAAGAAATCTACAGTACTATGTTTGAACAAAGTAAAGAAAATAAAGCTGAAAAAGTCCTATGTGTGAATACTAAATACCTCTTAAATTATTAGTCATATACTAAGTCCAAAGAGACTTAAAGAAAGTTACATTAGTAATTGCGTTACACGGGTAGGCTGGGAATAAAAAGGTTGAGATACAGCACTCAAAGAGTCCATTTCATCTCCCAAACTCATGATCTTTGACTTGGCTATGACCCAGAAGGGATCACAGTAACCTTACCCACTCTCCCACTGCCATATACCAAAGAAATCACAGAAGGCACATAGTAAAAAATTACCTCTGGGCATCTAGTTTAGGCATTGGCCTTTTAACTGCTTTCCGTGGAGCTGCAGCAGAATCTTTTGTTTCCTTTGTTTGTGACTGTTGGTTTCCATCTGGTTCTAAAAAAGACAGTAACATGTTTCAAGTATGTAATTCAAATGACATCAACTAGAATTATATCATGGAAATTTTAAGTTTCTACCCCATCAAAAAGACAGCAGTCATAAGTATTCTACTGTAGGTAGAGTACTCCAAAGAATGGCTGCGTATGTCACCTTGCTTCTCCCACAAGACAGAGGTCTTCAAAATATACTGAGGAATCGAATTTTTTTAACAAAGTGGGTTCCTTAAAAGGGAAAATTCCTAATCTAGAACTTTTATATTGTATTTATAGTGTATTTATATTGCATTTGTAGTGAAAGTAGATACTGCTTCTAAAAGTTAAGAAACTCAAATTATCAATAATTTGCAAATCATAATTTGCTAGGTGTGTCCCAAAATTTCCACTGATAGATCTGAAAGCCAGACTTAAAGCACCAGCATTGCCTTAAAAAAAAAAAAATAGAGAAAGAGGCAATGCGTGAGAACATCAAAGTGTCTTTTAAGAACCAAAGTCCATATTCTTTTTGATTAGGGCCAATACAGATTATTTGACTGCAACAGACAAGGCACCAGTACCCACCTCATCTCCAAGATAGCAATTCATTATCATCCTGATTTCTTCGTCTACTTAATTACTTTGAACATCAGAAATACAGAAGTTGTCCTTTATCTACCAAGGAACTAAGTCTATCCAAAACCTTACTTTCTAATGATCAGACAGCAGGGATAGAAGAAAACATATGTTTAACTTTACAGGTAAATATGAGTTGAAGTAAACAATAGTAAAAATAAAATCTATATCCTTTCTATTAGCTTTTTCAGTACACAGCAAAATCTTTCCAATACAAGTAATTAAGTCTTACTGTCCTGAAGCATCTTGGATTTTTCCTAGGTCACACGCTCTATAAAACCTACCAACGCCTCCCTGGAATACTAGATTTAACACCCTTGCCTTGTCTAAAATCCAAGGCATAAATGGTAATTATAGATCACTGCTGTGTAATTATATTTACCGATATTTTTTCAGAAGAGCTTGAATTTCTGGAATCTACAAAAATAAGCTTCTCCCACAAGCTCAGAAGCATAGAAGCAATCACAATCTAAATTTATTAATTGCTTTCTTATCTACCCAAGACCATTTTTTATGCAGTAAATTCAGGTTAACAAAGTATAACACAAATAATACTGATCTCCCAGCACTTCATTATCTATACTCCAAAAATGGGACCATTAAGGGCCACAGGTGTTTACCTCCATTAGCTTGAGCCCATTCAACATCATCTCTTCCAGGTGAGGCAGGAGGTGGAAGAGGTGGGAATGTTTCATCTTCTGTATTCTCATAATCAGGAAGATCAAACAAGTTGTTCTCTAGAGGATCTATCATTGCCACAGATAAACTTTTTTTTTCCCCCCTCCTGCAAGAAATACCAGAAGCGTTTAAGGAGAAGCAGCGAAACATCAGTTATATGCAGTATATCTACGGCTTTTCCAGAAAAAAAAAGATTTTCCAACCAGAAAAAATAACGTCATACAAATTAAGTAACAGATACCATGCAGAGGGATGACACAACGCAGCCTCGCCAGGCCCAATAAAACACGGGTTTGTCATGTTTCAACTCGTTAAAGTTACCTGGGAGCGGCTGGGTCACAGGAATACAACAAAAGAAACGGAATTCTAACCAAAGCACTTATCCAAACAGCTACTTTCCACTCATATCCTGAACTATCAACGACTTCTGGAGGCGATAATACATCTGATTTACTGCTTACCCACTTGGAAACGCAGTCTGGAGGAGGACTCCTCTTTTCCAGCTCCTTAAGCAAAGCTAATTCCACAGACTTTAGCACATCAGCACAACTGGGTTTAGGACCACCCGGTCTCACCGCTGCTGCGTTCCGAAGGTGTTCGGGAACCGCTTTTTGAGGGGAAAGTTGTTTCTCGGGTGGTTTTTAGCGACACCCCAGGCGGCTCCCTACCTCTAGGCTACCAAAACTCCGAGGGAGCCGGAGGCTGAGGGAGGGCAGCGAAGGAGCAAGCTAGGGTTTCCCTCCGGAGCTTCAACCCGCGGCGGAGGCCCCGCTCCCCTCACGCCACCACAGCAGCCCCGAGGCGCGCAGGCGCTGAGGGGAAGCGGGAAGACAAGAGAAACGCGACTCTCCCCCTTTGCAGCGGCAGGAAGCGGGACGAAGAAAGCTCCTCTCCCCCCCTCTCAGGAGAGCCCGGTCCGCCCACAGCCCAAAGAACGAGCGATCGTTGGCCGGAGCGAGGGCCCCCCCCCACTTCGCTCTCCTCTTCCTGCCTGGCCAGAAGGGCCACGCACCGGGGAAGCGCCGCGAGAGCCCAAGATCTCGCGAGATGGCGGGAGGGGTCGGTGAGTGGAGCGAGCGAGCAACCACCCCCCGGGGCGCATGCGCAGCCGAAGGGCGGTGGCGGTGCTGCTTTTGGCGCCAAAAGACGAGGGCGGGGCGGGGCGGGGCGGTCCAGCCTCAGTGTCAGCGCCTCAGATAAAAGCTGCCGAGGGGAAGGGCTTTATTCGAAGGGTTTAAGGTTGTTTCGTCCCGTCGTGAATCAGCCTCAGGAGTAGGAGTTACAGTAGTGACTCCTGAGCCCTTTCTCGCTTCCCTGCCTCTGAGGAAGG
>BJBW01003050.1:101613-140322 GCA_004320125.1 Scolopax mira
AATTTCTCCCCCTTGGAAGGGGAACGTGTGTGGAGGAGCAGTGCTGCTGCCTGAAGAGAAGGGGGGTCTTACTGGTGAAGTCACCTCCCCCTAGAGGGGACCACTGCTGGCCTGGAGCAAGGGACATTGCGGTGACGACCCCCCCTGGCCCCCACTCCAGCCGCAGTGAGACATCGTCCCGTGCCACCCTGCTCTGTGCTGGGGTCATTTTCTGGAAGCTTTTTTTTTTTTTTTTCAACAGAAAGGGGTTTCTTTTTGACGCTCTGAAGTTTTAACCTCGTCTTTATGTCAGTGTTTTTCTCCCTGGAATTACCGGTGCCCGAGAGGCTCTGTCCCTTCCACGGCGTGGGGGTACAGCCCTGGGACTCCTGTGTCTGACCTCAAAACCATTAAAGAAGCAGCGGGTTCAGAAAGTGCAAACCCCACGTACAGGGGTCATGAAGGGTCATTTTTAAGGGTCATTGAAACAATGGGATTATTTTACCAAATCCTGGTGGTGGGAGTCAGGACTTCAGAGAAACGTAGGTACGTACATGCAGCCAGCCTGGCGTTCAGGTGTGGAGTCTGGGAGTCCATCTGGCCCTTCCCCGCAGCAAAACCACCTCGGGCGTTCTGTTTCCACACTCCTTTTACTGTTTATAATTTGCATTTTGTAACTGCCACCCCCCCCCCCCCCCCCCCCCCCCCCCCCCCCNNGTTTGTAACCGCCCCCCCCCCCCCCCCCCCTCCCCTTCCCGTTTTGAATCCAATCGCTTACTTTGGGGAAGAATTCAGCCGCCGTCGGTACCCCGGCCGAGGGGGCTCTAATTATAAAAAGAAGGTTTTTATAGGGTTTTTAGGATGAAAGCAGAGTAGTTCCCACACGGGGTACCGGTGCGCGGAGGGAGTGTCGTTCCCCCCCCCCCGCCCCGCGGCTGCGGGCAGAGCGCAGTGAGGGCAGGGCTTCAGCGCGGCCTCACTGCGCCCCAAGGCGCATGCGCTGACCCGCCGCGCCTGCGCGCTGGGGCGACCGGGGCGGTGCGCGCAGGCGCAGTCCTACAGAAGGGCACATTTTGAGCCCGGGCAGTTTTCCCCGTCGGGAGCTGCCGGAGAGGGCTCGGCTCGGATCGGCTCGGCTCGACTCGGCGCCGCCGCCGGGGGAGGCCGGCGCTGTGCGGCAGGCGCGGCGCTCTGGGGTCCGGCGGCGCAGGCACCTGCCTGCTGAGGAGGCCGCTCGCAGCCCGCGGGGGAGGAAGGGGGGGGACGCGCGCACCGGCAGTGAGGGGAGCCTCTAACTTTGCCCCGCCGCAGGAAGTCCCTCGAACCTGGCCGAAGCGGGGCCGGGGCTCCTCCGTCCCTCACCCTCCGCGCCGTCTGGGGGAGAAAAATGCCGAAGAAGAAGCCCGGGCCGATTCAGCTCAACCCCGCTCCGGATGGATCCGCCGTCAACGGGACCAGCTCTGCAGAGTGAGTGGAGCCTGTTGGGGGGTGGCCGGGGCTGTTCGCGCTCCGCGTCTCTGAGGTGACGGGCGGGGCCGCCGCCGCCGCCTCCCCGGAGCGGTGTCGGGTGTGTGTGTGGGGGGAATCTTCTGCGGACCGGCCCCCACCGGGAAAAGCGTGTATCCCAGGCGTGAAGGGGCACCAGCCCTGCAGGGTTGGTCTCTCCTGTGAGAGACCTTTAAACCGGCACGGCGTGGTTGCCAGGAAAAGTCAAAACCTGCTGTTTCCTTGGGGATGGGTGCTCCCCCCCCCCCCCCCCCCCCCCCCGCCCCCCCCCCCGCCCCCCCCCCCCCCCGCCCCCCCGCCTGGGGGGGGGGGGCCCCCCCCCCCCCCCCCCCTCCCCGGCACCTACCGAGGGGCTGGTACCACCTCAGCGGGACGAGGTGGCCGAGGGCTTCGGCAATAAATAAACTTTGTGTTAGATCTTCCAAGGTGAATAAGATGGGGGAAATAAATAGGGGACAACTTGTATAACTCCCTTCTGGTAGCCCATAGTGGTATCTGCTGAGTTCTTAGATTACATAATTACCTGGTGAGTGCCAAAGGATGCGTTTCCAGTAGCATATTTCATAAATGTTTGTGTGGGAGAGATCATATTTGAAATCCCGGATTTATGGAAAAGGTATCTTGTTTTTCTCCTCCCTGGCTCTAAACCAAACTGACGTGAGTTTCAGTAAATCTGTTTTCCAGTAATTAGCCGGCGCTGCTGGGAGCATCAGTGAGTGCGTTTTGAGAAAATGCCCCCGAGCTTTCCCGTGTGTAACACAACCATTACCCTGTAGGGGTGTGTGGAAGGGAGGTCTGAGCCCATCACTTGTGAGGGGGGAAGAAGGACCGAACACTGGCTTGTTGCATGTTGCTCATGAAGCCCCAGTTGATCTTACAGATCTGGGTAAGGATGGTGGCTTTGTTACACAGATCCAGGGTCAGCATCCTAAAGTAATGAAGTGTTATACAAGGTTTTCATTTGAGGTTAACAGGTATGTTCACCACCTAATTTTTAGATTAAGGTGATGGACTAGCTCTTAGCTGAGCCTTGAAACACACATGCATCTTGAAAGAACAGACTCTTGTCCCTGTATGGTCAGGTCGGTCTCCCTTGGATGTGTAAACTGAGGTCCTTATGTATCACCCTGACAAAGGGTATGTGAGGCAGAATTGCAGTGAGATCTAAAAGTGTTGGGCTTTTAAGTGTGGGCTCTGCATGTGTCACTGTTGCCACCTTTTCAGGCAGGTTCAGATCTCGCTTAACCACCCAAACATTAAAAAAAAAAAAATTCAGTGTCTAGCAGCTCCAGCTGTGACATTTCTAGCAAAGGCTTTTGATGATTAACTGAGAGATGAGCTATTTAAAAACTGTTCTTCATCAGGAGTTATTGGTTATATCTAAGCATTATGATCTGACTGTAATGCATGTTTTGTTCTGCATCGATAAGGGGAAAATACTATTTTTATATCCACTTGTATAGCACCTTCCAGTTGATTTTTCTTCAAGGTAGTTGTGGATACATTGATATGGTCTTCAGGGACCCCTACTACATGTTATTCTTGCTTTATATAATAAATCTGATACAGCTGTCATTTGCTTATTTTGATACCTAAAGCTGATCACCAAACATACTGAAGAATACTGTATTTAATATGTTGTATTGCTCGAGTCACCAAGTGTCGTTAATTTTTCAATTGCTTTTAGATGTCTTATACCCACTTACTGGCTGGAATTCTTTGGAGACTCATGGGAGTGTTGGGTCCTTGTGAACTATCTTGCTTCATTTTCTGTTTTCCATGTTGATTTGTTTGGTATCTGTGTCTCTTAGACTTGTCCTCATATATGAGCCCTTTTACCCAGCTTTTGGCAGGCTTAGAGATATGTCAGGTATTTTTAAAAGAAGTAGCCTTGTGAAAGTAAATCTAGTACCCAGTTCTATAAACAACCATAATTAATTAATCATGGAAATATCCTCTCATCCTGTTAATATTAAATCCTCATTGTGAAATAATTCAAATAGCAAAGAATAGTTACATCAGAACTTGGAAATGAGTTTTGGAATTAAATTGAAACTGCTTGTTTGGGTTTTGCCTTCATCTCTAAGATGGTTTTCTTTTTCTCTTGCTCCTGATTTTTCTTTTTTTCTTCTTTTTTTTTTTTTTTCCCTGCCCCCTTCTCCTTCCTTTGGTTAGTGCGTGAGATCAAGAGGAGAGGTGTTTGTCAGGCTGCATATGTTGTCAAGTGGTTCGAGTATGCTGTGCATCCGTGGGCTACCATATTAACACTTTCTAAAGCTCTGTTCCTGGTATAGTGGAATTTTGGCTATGTGAGTCTCCAGTTACTCGTTTGCTTCCTGCATATACAAACCTGTCACTTTGCAAATGATCTTGGAGGCTTCCCTGGGTTTTTTTGGTGTTTTCAGAGCAGAGAACCTCTCGAGAGAAAGAATGAAAAGAGCTCAAATTACTTAGGGAAGTAAAATGATGATTCGGAGCGAGGTATGATCGCTGCCTATAAATGCATGAAGGACCTGAACATCCAGGAGGAAGGAAGTTATTTAGGCCCGAAGGCAATGTTGGCACAAAATCAAACAGATATAGATTGGCCATCAGCAGTTGTACACTGGAATTTGGAAACTTTCTATCTGTCAGAGGCAGGAGGTTCTGCCACATATTCTGACAGGTATTTGACCCCCAGAATCTCCTCCTAGTTTTAAAATACTGAAGCTTAATATTTTTAGGAATGAGAACATGCGATACTTTGGCATCCTGGCAGAAAGGAAGGGGAAAGGGAGGAAATGAAAGAAGGGACTGGAGGATTCAGGATGTCCTGCTTTCTGTTCCTGTCTTGTCCTCTGGCTTCATCCTTATTTGGCCATGGGAACTCATTGACTAGAGTAAGGAAAAGATTTGGCATGAGGTGTAGGGCTTTAAGAATTGCGTTTGTGAGGCCTGGTTCTTACTTGCATGACTCCTCTTTCCCTCTCTGGCAAGGCAGTATAAAGGAGAGTTAGGCTACTGCAATTTAAATGTGTGTATACTGAATATTTTAATGAAAAATGTCAGTGTGATTTTTCTCTTGACAGCAGTTTTTGTTATTTGTAGCAATTACTTTAATTATTTGTACAGGATGTTGTGGTTCTCTCTGGGGCCTTCCAAATCCCCAGCTACCTCAGCTGGACAAGAGAGACAAGTTAATAAAAGACTTTCCTACACTGAGAGCTTTGCTTCTGTTTTTGACACTTCCTGCAGAGCAGCAGTTGTACAGAGAGGGCTGAACCTGTGCTGCTGTTCCTGAGCTTCAGATCAGCAGAATGAAGCCAAGATGACACTGGCCAGCTGCAAGTTTAATTTCATTCTGGCTCTTCTGGAGCTGCACGGTTGTAACCAGGCAAAGATTTTTTTGCGGAGAGAACAGGGGAAAAAAAACCCCAAAAAACCAACCTGAAAGAAAATTAGTAAAAGGAATATTTATCTCTTGATTGAACGTAGTTTGCTGTCTTAATAGCCAAAAGAAACGAGCACAATCGCTGCTTTCTGTTCCTGACTCCCTCTGAATACCTGACAGTTGTTACCCAATTTCTTTAGATGTTTCTCTAAACCCAAACTAGACCCAGAACACAAAGCTGAAGCTCTGCAAGGAAGCAGGAGGGTAGATTTCAAGGTAATGTCACCTTCTGTATTATGTTTTTTATTCACATGAAAAGAAAGTTACTTTGTGGCATTCTTTAATTGTGTCTTTACAAGAAAGATGAGAGGGAAGGATCATATTTATAATGAGACAGTTAATTTGGTATAAAATGCCAGTGAAGACAAGGTGCAACTAGTTTTTAGCTGACTGCAGGTAGTGCACTAATGCCAGATAAGGCAGGTATGGTGCTGTGTACAGACCATGCTGAGACACAACCTATGCTGTCTTGTCTCAAATTGCATTTTATATTGAGGTATGTACTTTAGGTGTTCAGGTTTTTTTGATTGTTCTTAAACCATGACACCTGGGGTGAAAACAACATTAAACAGCCACCTAATTGTTCTCTCACATAGCAGAACAGAATATGGGCACCTTATTGTTCCCCAGCTTTGGTCTCTGCTGATTTCTTTGACCCATTAAGTCTTATAATGGCTCATGACTGAATACCTGAACAGCTGATGCTATTAATACATTATGAGCATGTCAAATTCTTACTGGTTTTTAACTGCTTTGGTTTATTAAAATTGGCATTTGAGATCCAAATAGATGCCTTTTTTTTTTAAATTCAAACCAAATATCTAAACATGATTGAATTACTTAAAGTGCTTTTGGCTGAGAGAGTGCAGAATGCAAAAGTGCTGTAGTTACAGCTTTGTAATACCAATTTTAAAAAAAATCACTACTTTTTTTTGGTATTAATCAAAATTTATTGTCTGTAAGGAAGTTAGACTGTGTGAACTGTTCCAGCGATCTCAGGAAAGTGCATTAAAATTTATTAGTTAAAATGCCCATGTCCAGAAGTACACGTATACAAAAAAATTGATGAAAACTGTGCCTTGAAATTCTAAATTAGGTTTAATGAGAAAGACTGTCTTGGCATATAATGTAGACTATATTGACAGCTTATTTTAAAAGTGCTTCTTTGAAAAAGTGAAATAAATACTCAATAAAATGTGTCATGGAGCACAACAATCCAATAAGCCACCAAATGAACATTAGAATTACTTTTTTAGTTCATTTGTCTGTCATGGGAGGGATTACTGCTGTAGTTAAGTATGTTTATTAATGTTTCTCATCACTTGAAACTTCTAATTACAGAAGAGTCCCTTTATGGTTACTTTTCCTGTGCATCAGTTACATTGGAATGTCTATAAACTAACTTCAGCCTTACTTTTCACCTTGACAGAGTAAATAAAAACTTCCTTGTCTCTGGTATGATAACTTGAGCCTTCCAGGAGTGCCTGGGACTTTGAAAGGAGAGCTCATCTTTTTGAGTGCCACTGACTCTTCCTCTGTTTTATAAGCATTCGCATTGAAAAGGTGGTTGGGATTGAAAAGAACGCTTCTATTTTGTGTTTAATTAGATAAAAATGTTAAGAAAAAACCCACCATAGAACAAGGAATATACATCTTCCTTTAATATGCTGTAAGGAGCTTGGTCTTTGAGAGGAATTAAAAAAGATACTGTCTGTAGGTCTTTACTACCTTATTATTTCTTTAAAGGATGTGGCCTGAAAGAATGTCCCAGGACAATTGTGAGTGCAAACAGGCCATCAGACACAGAGCTGTTGTTATTGGTGGTGTTGGCACCCATGATGAGCATTTCTGGGGTTTCTTTTCAGTACATCTGAGCCTTAGAATTGTTCAAGCCAAAGAGTAATTTCACAGAAATGGATGACTGGCAAAATCCAGCCATAGGTTAAGAGCTGCAGTATTAATTAGTCAGCTCTTTCTTCTTGCTGTTTATTCTGATTAAATTGCATTTAAGGTCATGCATTTAAGGAAGCCCCTGAATAGCTGGCATGACCTCTGAGTACAACTGCTTGTATAGTCAAAGAAGAACTTTGGAATTATGCAAAACTGGTCTGAACTTCAGTTTGTGTTGCTTGCTATGCATCTTGCAATTTTCATGTTTTTCAATATCTTTCTCAAGGGAACTTCACTTCGGGGTTTGTAGGAGGAAAAGGCAGATTGTTTCCCATCATCTGTAGCATGGGGTTCCTTCTGTTTTGTCTTAAGGTTTTTGGTTTTTAAGTTTGCATTGTAAACCAGAGCAGCAGGAGGGGAGCAGCAGAACCAGTAGGCTGTTTCCCGGTAGACCTTGTTCCGAGAGGATTTGTCCTCCATCGAGTAATTTTTTTTGTGGTTGGTTTTCCTGAATGTGAGTTTAGATGAAGTAGAAGGAAGATTTTCAGAGTTAATTTTAATGCTTGCTGGGTCACTTCTGCCTTTGTTTTGGGGGGATTATTTTGGGTTTTTTAAAGCAAAAAATTCTCTGAGAAGGGGCAGACCCTCAATGGAATTCCTTTGACTTCAGAGGAGCTTCTTTGTGTGTGTATCTAGTGTTCTGGAAGATCAGGTCCTGGAATTTTATGACTGATCTGCCTGGATTGCTGTTGCATTGAATGATGTGGAATTACTGCAAATTTGTGAATGTTTCTAAGAAGAAAAAAAAAAAGATAAACTTTTTTATCCATCCACTAATGATAAACCAAGTGTACAAATCCATGTGTTCTGAGAGGGTGCATTTTAGGCAGGCAAGCAGAAATGCTCCAAGAAAACTGTGAGCCCCTTACTATTCACTGAAATTTAGATTAAAACATACCTGCTCACAGCATTCTCTTTAAATGTGTTTAAGCCTGTGCGTGGTCCTTCATTGAATTAGAAATACTTAAGAAACTAGTAGAATACATGATGTTATAACAAAGTAGCAGAAAGTAAGACCCTGCATCACCTTACGAACTTTTTTGTATTATTTCTGGATGGATGTGCTGGAAAAATTGCTGCTTGTATTAATTTCTGTACTAGTTGTGTAGGCTTTCTTAGCTGTCAAAGTGACCTGTGCTGTTCTCACTGGGTAGGCAGCATTTAGTTTACAAATATGGATGAAGGAAAGATCCTAAAATGATTAATACTGAGCTAATAGTAAGTACCAAGCCTTGTTAAGTGCTTACACTCATATTTAAGTGTAATGACAATAACGCAGGCATCCTTATGATGATGTTTTAGTTCAAAAAGCATAAATCAGTTTAGGAGAGTTAAATAAAACCTGTATTGGAAAATGAATGTTGTTAGCTTTCATCTCATTGGAATGCAAGGGAAGTGTAAATATGGATCCAGCCACCTTTCCTTTTCTGCTCCTTACAGCACCAGGTCTGTAGGTGGTGACAAAGGCGTGATTTCACAATTAAGCACGTGCAAGATCCTGCTCCTTCTGAAGAATTCCTCTCCTCACTGTGCCAGTATCTTCCTGATGCTTCTTTTCTTGTGTCAGCTTCTAGAATGAGGTGTGAATGCTGATCTGATGGAGAACTTACCCAGCAAAGAAGCTCCGATGAGTTTTTGGACATCTGTCCTCTTGTGCTTGCAGCAACATTGACATAGCCACATGGATGAGGTGGAGCCACCTCTTTTGGCAAGAGCCCAGGCTTCTGCAGGATTAAGTGATGGTAGACCTGGAGCCTGAGAGATACTATTGAGATGTCTTGAAATCCAATAATTACAACAATTTCTGAATAGCACATATTTTAATTCATTTGTCTCAGGTATCTGTCTCAAGAGGATCAGGTTACCTCCCAGACTTTCCAGTGTTATCCAGTAGTCAAAGAAGCCTTAAAAAAAAAAAACACCAAAAGACTAGGTAAACCCAATATGTGGTTGAATTATTTATTTGGTGTAACAACAGTGCTATGGTTATTAAGAGACTGTCAGTAAGTCTAACTCTTACTCTTTTAAGAGTCTTTGCGGTGGCTTAGAAAAAAAAAAGGCATGAAAGTTGTGGGGAACTTACATATGACAGGAAATACATCAGCCAGTTATTTGGGTGTATATTGACTAAGCTATTTCAACGTATTCAGATGAAACATCCTGAAATGAATTAGGGAAATTTTTTATTTTATTTATGGTAAATCTAGGTGTTCCCTTTAAATTCTAATTTTTCCATTTTAAAAAAGCTTCCCCCCCACCCCAGCTGCTTGCCTGTGTTACACTTTTTACAGCTGCGTTTGTTCTCCTGTCGTTGCCCTGGGGATTGACTGGGCTTTATACAGTGGACGGATTCCACTGCTAAAAGAGAAAAATGAAATGTCTCTTTGAGGAAGCAATGCTGGTTGGCAACACCAATTTCTAGCTTGCTGAATTTTTGGGGAGCGGGTTCTTTCTTCTGAAGACTTCTAATTTTTTTCTAAAAGGAAGCAATGGATTTTTTTTTGGGGGGGGAGAGACTTCCTAATGTGTTTCTAGAAATTAGCAGCCAGATGATTCCTGATTTGATACGTGTTCAATATGACTTGGACAAAAACTCGATTATACTTCGGAGTGAACGCGTGAGGCTTTCTGCCAGTTAGTGCCCACAGGAATTGAACAACTGGGAAAGACTAATTTGCTGCTCAGTATCTCTCAGAAAACATCTGTTGAGACGCCGTATTCATTTCCAGTCTTGTCTGAAGAAGAGGAGAGGGAATTCCAGCAGAACTTCTGCCTGCTGAGGATGTGGGCTGTCACCTGGGTGGCACCCAGCAGAAGGAAGAATACGGCAGCATCTGTGACTGGGTGACACATGCCAAAAAAATAAGAATGAAAGCAGATTATTTTACTTTACAGGCTGAGAACTAGCACAGAGATACTCTGACTGTGTGTGATTTTTTTTTTTATTATTTTTTTTTTTGTGGGGGGATGAACAAGTATTTTAAAAATCTACTTAAGGGGTTTTAAAACAAACCCTTGAAATTTCCCTGCAACTCTTATGTTTTTCAGTGCTTGGTTTTTTTACAGCTCAGCATTGTTCTTTGCTCTTCTAGAACCTTTTTCATTGTGGTGGGAAGATGAGTCAGCAGATTTAATGTTGCAAATGCAACAATTGCAGAATGCATTTTTTTGGAGAAAAATATTCTGTCTGGATATAGAAGTATGTGTATTTACGTATGAATACTTCTATATGTATTGGTTCAGTCTATACCTATTTTAAGTAAAAATCACTAATTTCTTCCACTAAATGGCTGTACTGGCAAAATGTTCTGTGTTATTTGAAGTGGATGGATTGCCTATAGGCAAAAATCTAAGCCTCCCATCCATGGCTTTCTCTGAATCCCAGTTATGGGTTGGGTTTTTTATGTTTTGCTTTGTAAATTCTGGCAATTTATCCTTCCCAGGCCCTGATGTGATAACTGCAGCTTTTGATGGAGTTTGTGTTTCTGTGCTCCTTGCTCGGCTCTTGCAGAGAAAGTGTCTCATTTCTAATCCTGGCTTTTTCATGGGCCTTGCAAACTGATCCTGTAACTTCATCTCTTTTATTATTGTAGTGTCTCTCAAAGGCTGTGTAGGTACCACAGAAGGGAGCCACGAAGATTCTGTTACCGTTACTACTGCACATATTTATCCCTTGTTCTTAGCATTGAATTTAACTCTGAGATTCAGAGACATAAAACTTGTGTAAATACATGTGTCAGCTGATGATCAGAATTTAAGTTCTCCTTATGCTCTGTGTTGTGTTTTAAATCCCTAAAAATTAAATTCCTTTTTGTGTCCATAAGGCAGCATTAATTTCCCAGTTGCTCTTTTGTTCTGGTTGTGTGTAGTGCTGGCAAGGAAAAAAAATCAGTGTCAAGTGCACAGATATTTAGGAAAAGAAGATCGAGAACTTGGATTTCTGGTTCTGGAGGTCTGGTTCTTGGATTTCTTAATTTGAGATGGCAAAGTTTGTGGCACACGTTGAATTCAATGCTACTGTAAGTCCTGAGGAAGCCTTTTAACTGATGGGGGGAGGGAGAAGAAAACAACACCGAAAAACCACCAAACCAGTTGCGTTGTCTCTCCACAGAGCTAAATATGTAAAGGAGGTGCCTGAGCCTTGCTGGCAGCTGCTGCCGCCCCCCGGGGTAAAGAGCTGTGACTCTAAGCAGTGCCTGGGAACAGCTGAGGAAAAAAATTGGGTAGGAAGCATCACCCGGGGCCTGGATCTGGTACCTCTCCCTTTGTGCCGCCGCTCGCATCTGTGGCTTTACTCCCTTTGAAACTCCCTCTTCAATTCACGCGTGTTACTTGGCAGGCTTTGGCTTAGCTAAGAAAAAATAGTCTGAAAAGTTTAATGGGATAGTGGTTGGGCTAAAGCAAAAGAGGGAGGAAGCTTAAAGCATGGTTTCCTACCCAACAGTTCAGCCCACGAGGAGTTTTTGAAGTTAAATTGCCCCATTGGTTGGAGACTCAGCAGGAGACTTGAAGTCGTATCACATTTATTTTCTTTCTATTCTTACACTGATTTAGTCTAGCTGGTTGCTTTTTTTGGACAGAACAATAGTTTTCTAATAGTTTAGGTTTACGTACCTCTTAATAAGAAAATGATTTTAATCAAACTGTCTGCCTCTTATTCTTGCTAGATAATATTTGGGGGGGGGGGGGCGGGGCAGTGTTAAACCTCAAAATATGCCTGTGGAAGTGGAATGGTATTTTCAGATGTTAATATTCATGATAGAAATGAGCAGGTGTTTTGGGCAACCGCATATTCCACCTAAGGGTAATTTATGAAGGACCTCTAAGGTGGTGCAAGAATTGAAAATAAATAAGCAGGAATTGAAAAATAGTGTGTTTTTCCCAACGAGACTCCTTTACACTTAGAGCGAGTTGGGATTGTTTTGAGTTGTTTTAAGTGTAAGTTTGATGAGGCTGCACTGAGGTGACACAGACACCCCGCTCTGGAAGCGATGAGACCTCTGTAGTTACTCGATATTCCCCGGGATTCCGTCAACTGTTCTTTGTTCAAGTTAAATAAAAATTTGTCTTATTGCCTGGGTTTGGCAGAGTCATGCAAAATAGCAGTCTGCCTTTTCAAAACTGCAGAATGTCTTTGTGTTCCTAATACTTCGTTTCAGCTCCCTGATTGAGGTTGTTCATGGAAATGATAGTGAACTGCCTCCTTTTTTTTCCTCTAAACTGACAGTTGTGTGGGCTTGGGGAAAGTGTTACTGTCACTGTTCTGGAAAACAACCCCCAGGCCTGTATCCTCGTGTGACAGTAGATCTCCAAGTAAATGTACTTCTCTCTGCTTTCACTCATACTAATTATTCAGCTTGCAAAGCTGATAGTAATAACTTTGAATAACTATTTGACAAATTACTGTTAAAGACTGTATCAGACTTTTTTCCTCTACCACATTTTTATCTTTTTCCTCCCTGAAGTAGACTATAGGGTTGAGCACAGCTTTAATGTAGCTTTTAGGGTTGAGTATATGGTTAACTTATCACTAACCTGCATTAATATTCCAAATCCTTGAGAATTCTTTTTTTTAGTGTGAATTAAGAGTAAGGATTTCTTTTCTGTTTGTTAGTATGACATTATGTACTAGCAGACTAAATGCATTATTTATCCTCTTGTTTCTGGCTCAAAGAGCATGTATGCCCTAAAATGCCTAATGCATCTCTTCCAGGAGTTCTTTCTTCAGCGCTGGTGTGGCTGCTCCTAAAGACATGAATGGAGAAGTCTCTTCTTGCCTTCTGCCCCAAAACAATCTTCTTCGGCCCCAAAACAAAAAACAGCCCCCTAAAAAGCCATAACAAAACCCAACAACCAAACCTTAGGAGAACACACTATGATAGGCTCAAAAAGTGACCTGGTAACCTGCTCAAGTGATGGTATTTTCAATACGTCTGTTTGTGGATGAGGCCACGTGCATCTCTGGGAAGGAGAGAACAGCCCATCTAGCCCAGCAGAAACTAGAGGTGCCACTGTGCCCTAACTTTCACTTTGCTAAGCATCTACTTTTGTCTGGTTTTGGGAGGTGGGATACTGGGGCAGGTGAGACAATTCTGAAGCTCTTAGCTGAGTTTCCATACATCTCACAGGTGAGGTTTCACTGAGGCTGGAAAGCTCTCAGCATCCCACGCAGTGGTTCTCTGAGAACCTTTCTCACTTCTGTGGTCCACCACAAACTGGCTGCAGAAGAGCTGGATGTGGGTTCCCCCAGGATGTCAGATTGCAGCTGTCTTCTAAAACAGATTTTTTTTTTGTTTGCGAAGTGTAAATGGGTCAGTAGAGTTTTCTCTGTGTACATCAGAGGATGTTGGTATTTGGGGAACAGGTGTGTGTGTGTGTGTGGTAGGGAGGGGGCTGCACTCTAAGTTGTGTTCTGCATTCATTTTAAAATTCTGAGGTTACAGCAGTGTCGTGTGAGGAGAAGGATGTTGCACTGTCAGCATGATTCCTGGAGCACATAAAGGAAGATGTAACATTGGAAGGATCCTACCTGATCAAATGTGGGTGGAGATAATTCCCCCTCCAGAGCACCTGGTGCTACAACTGGAGGAGGGAAAAACCAACCAAACAACCCCCCAAAAAACTTGCACTGATTGCATGTTTTAGCTTTCCAGTTGGTCTGAGAGAGAGAGAGATCTTGCGATATTTTTATCTAAAATCCAGTAGTTGGGACACTATGCTTTTTTTCCAGTGGCATTGTCTGCTATACAGCATATCCATCCATTTTGGCTAGCTGATTAAGAATATATTTATTGATGGTGTTCTGTGAAATGATACTGTGTCTTTAACAACTGGAGAAAACAGCGCTGACCTCCCCGTGGCTTCATTCAGCTGCTCACATTACAAAAGCTGGATTCTTCCCCTAGTGCGGTTTGTTTAGTGTGTGCTTGGCTTTAAAACCCATTGCAATAAATTAAATGATAACCTGTTGCTTTAGAGTCGTGCTTGGAACAGGGAGGTGCTGAGGTGGTTTGATGATCTCCTGCTTTGATGGAACTCTGGCAAAGGCGTAGTGCTCTGACAGTGAAAAAACAACTCCAAGACCGCAGCAGGTAATGGTGATGAATTTTAATAGGAATCTTTGTCTCTGGATAAAAGTTTTATGTAAGATTAAGTAACTACGAGTGCTCCTTCTGGAGGCAGACATTAACATGCTGCTACTTTTAGCTACCAAAGCCTCCTTCACGTTTTCACGGTGTCTTGGTGATGAACTGACTTCAGCGATCTCTCCTATATTTTGTATGTGTTGGTTTAGTTGCATTTTTAAAACTTCAGATGTGAAGATTTACTTGTCCAACTCTTTCTGTATGTGATTTGCACTGCCACTTGGCTGCAGTGCTTTAATAGGGTGAGATCCAGTAACAGTCATGGTCATGGGTCAGGGGTAGCATTTTTACAATAGTTTGAGTTCAGAACTAAAACTATTGAAGTCCTGCTTCTTAGAAATAATAAAAGTAGATGAGCACTAACAATTTTAATGATACAAATACTATTTTTTTTAATATAGCTATTGACATTAAAATTTATTGCTATTCAGTGCTTCAAGTGAATGATCATAATGAAAAAATAATGCAATTCTGTCCTGATGTCTATCATTCAATTATAAAACTAACTGGAGATGTTATGTACAGTTACATTCTGAATAGTTAATCTGAAAATGGATTTGTTGGGTCAATACCTTTCACAAAAAGTCTTCCAAGTAATTTACTTTACAGTTAGATTATGCTTGAATTTTTCGGGGCCAGTTCTCTGAGAAATTTGTTGCTCTTGTTTTACACATCACTGCAAGGAAGGAAGATTTTACCTTTAGAGCTTAGAACATTCTGGTGATTTTGCTGGTGGCTACGTTCTAGATGTACGTTCTCCATTCTCTAGATGGAGAGACCTGATGTGCTGAGATTTTCGGGACTGATACTTTTCCATCTCTGAGATCCTTTGGAATCTCTGGAGAAGTGTTTGAGCAAGGACCCCAACAATCATTTATACTTTCAAGCAGGGAAATACCTGTATTTTAAGTGAATGGCAAATTTATTGAGATGAGTAACTAGAAAACTCCCACTTCAAACAGGCATATATTAGACTAACATAGATGTAATAAATGCTATCCTAGCAAATCTATTTGTTACTACACAGCATCAGCATGACTGACTATTTTGTTTCATCACACTAGCATTTTGTCTGCTCCAAGTCATGTGCTCAAATATCTCTGTGTTGTCTCCAAACCCAGAAAACCTCTTCCGCTTGAGGAAAAAAAAAATAGTTGTTTTCTTCAAAACAGCAAGAAAAGCCATGTTGCATCCTGTTTCTGTCTCTCTCGTTTCTTCATTTTTCCAAATAAGCAGCCCTACCTTCTTCCGTAATCCCTAAAATGACAGCAAGTTCCTTCTCAAAACTTGTGAACGAAGATAAAGATCATTTGTTGCTGTGGCTTACTGGACCAGATTTTTCAAAGGAAACTGAAATGTTCTGTTTTTAATGAGTTTATTTGCACAATAAAGTTGCTCTGCTTCTAATATAACGAAACGCTTGAAAGATGCAATCTTGGTAAATGACCCCAGGTATACCAGGGATCTCTGTTCTCCATTTCTGCTAGCTTTGTAGGGTTTTATTAAATGAAAAATTAATCTGTACTTCCTAAAAACACCAATGTTTAACATACTGCTCAGTAAAAAAATACTAATTTCTATGTATTTGTCAAATGTGTGTAGAAAACTTACTGCTGCTCAAGCCTGCTACAAGAGCAAACCACCTGAGTTATGTCATCTCAAACCAGTAACCTCCCAGGGTAAAATACAGACTTTGCACCCAGCGTTCATTGCTCTGGAGTTTATTCTGGGAATGTAAGGGGTGCTTGACTTTGCTCCAGTTCTTACCTTGTGTTCATCGTGAAAGAAGAGCTAGTTCAGCTGTGTTCTAGAAAAGACATACACTACTTTGACTGTGGGCTGGGATGTGTTTGCTTTACTGGGCACACTTGCAGAGGGGGGAGAAAAATAATCCAGTGATTAATTTGCTTTCTGTTTTACATTTCTAAAATTAGATTTCAAAATTGTCTCTTAATGCTTCACCTTTAAAACAGAGTCTGTAAATCAGATTAACTTGAATGTTCCTATATGCCATACTTATCTACACAGGGGAAATTTTTCATTGAGAGTGCTCTAGGCTATTTGTATGATCGTATTCCAGTATGGAATATAATGGTTATATGGTTGGATTGCTATAAAGCATGGTATGAGGACAGAAATGAGAGTATGTTTCTCCTTGTAGGGTAGCTTGAAAGTGAGGTGTCTGCACCGGAGTTAAATTATTGTTATACTAAGGTAGAGACACGGTATTGTAAGTACACTAGGACAAGTACATTTACATTTTCTGTGTAAGAGTGTTCTGGTTTTGAGCAGCATTGCTGAATTCCCTTTGCCCTGGGTGAGTGTTTTGTGGAATTTGCTCTCAAGTGTTCTTATTAATCTTATGTCTGGATCGCTAAAATGTCAAAATAACAGGCTGAACTGAACTCACCTTTGCATCAAAGCTCTCATTCTGTTTCCTCTATTTAACTCTTCTGAGCATTATTGCTTCCTAAATTAGCATACCAATTGCATCCTGTCTAACTTTTGAACTGATAAATAGAAATGCATCATCACTTAAACTTTTGGAGTGATTAGTAGTAAGGAAGAGCTGTGAATATTTATATTTTTACTTGCTTTGATTAAACCTTACATACAGCCAAACCAAGGTTGTTGCCCTGCCTGGAAGTGCAGGCTCTCTCATGAATGAGCTGAGGGTCTCATCCTGTATAATTTGTTTTTCTGTTGAGTCTGGGGGTTATTTGTTGTTGCTTCTTGGAGAATGAACCTTGTATCTTCTCAACTGACCAGCACCTTGCTGGGCATTCAGAGAATGTCTTTGTGCAGCACCTTTTGAAAGTTGATGTTTCATGACAGTAGACATTTTATGAAATGACAAATAGAAATAGTTTTCTTGATTGTTGATGAAATCTAATTTTTTTTTATTTTTTTAATGGGAAGTGATTTAGGCTCTAAAGAAGCAGATTGTGTTCCTGGAATTTTTTGTCCTGGCAGCACTGTATTCCCTGGGAACATTACATTAAATTTGGCTGGGCCAAATGAAAAATAAATATGTATTTGCTGTTTAAATATTGACTTTTGCGGCAACTTATTGCAGTTGCAGTTGGAAGTTGGGAAAGTTGTCATATTATTGGAATGAAGTGTTTTCTTAGGATCTGAAGTTAAGTTATTAAAAAAAATCTTCCTGGGAAACTGAACTTCTGTCTGTAATACCAAATTTAACTACTGCTTAAAGTTTTGTGTTTCTATTTTGTATTGCTTAATGATGTTAAACCTAAGTTTTTGGTAGATAGACGCTTAAAAAAAAAAAAGCTTAAAGCCTTTGAGCTGTTTCTTTTCCCCAGTTAAATTAAAAAAGAGTTGTGTTTCCAGTGGCTGGGTTTTTAATGCATGTTTGTTTGGCTGCGCGTTATAATTTTTATTTGTGTTATTTAAATAAGAAGCTTCTGAACGGATTATTAGTTCTATAGTTATGTGAAAAATCAGTAAATAAAACGTTTAGACAAACTCTTTAGGAAATTGCAACACAGTCCTTGACAATGTGGAACTAAAAATAGCATGGAGAGATGCATTGTGATTCATGAGTTCTCTGATCATAAATGCTGAGTCATTAAGCCACTCCTGGTAGTGAAACTTAACTTGCAGGAATTCGGACAGAATCTCAAAGATGGGGTAAGTGGGTATCATCTGTTTGTGTTTATGGCATTGTTTTATCTGGAATAAAATACTGTTCACTTAAATCGGAGTTCCAGTAATGTATGTCTCATGGGGATGACGGATCCTTCTGGCTAATGTATACAGGTGCAAAAGTGTAATGTATTTAATCTATTTAACCTCAGTGCTTCATTGCTCTTCCTCTTGCAACACTGCTGGGTAAGCTCAAATGGTTTAATAATCATCTCTTCTTTCTCTGTACAGGGCAAATTTGGAAGCACTTCAGAAGAAGCTGGAAGAATTAGAGTTGGATGAACAGCAACGAAAGCGCCTCGAAGCTTTCCTGACCCAGAAACAAAAAGTTGGAGAGCTGAAGGATGATGACTTTGAGAAGATCAGTGAACTGGGAGCAGGGAATGGTGGTGTGGTCTTCAAAGTATCTCACAAGCCGTCTGGTCTCATAATGGCCAGAAAGGTGAGTGCCTCAAAAATCAGAACTTAGGGATGATTTTTTATGTAGGAAACTGTCACTGATAAAATACAGTGACTCTAGAGAATCTAGTATTAGTGAGAATAGTGTTATGGACACACAAAAAAATAATACTTTAATGCTAACTTTTAGAGAAGCTGATGTCATAAAAATAGGAAAGGTTACATGTACTAATCTTAAACTTGCCAGTTTTTCAGAAAGTGTCCCATGCGTTTGTAATGGTAGAAGAGGCATTCATTTCCATACACCCCTCTCTTTTTTTTTTTTCTATACTTTTCTCTTACCTGGGTATATTTGCTTCTGGTCAAAAAGGTACTTCTCCTTCTGGCTAGAGTATTTTTTTTTTAGTTATGCAGCTTTATGCTTTATAACTGATAGCATTTGGAGCCTAGTTATAAGAGAACTGAGATTATTTCTTTTTAACTGAAATAGCTTGATGTTTTAATTCTCACTATGTTTATGTGAGGAGCTTTTGTTGTCTTTCAGTACACCTGGGAACAAAGAATAGTGAGGGAAATGCATCTCTGATTATTTCTGTTTGATACCTTGTGCCTATTCCTTCCAGAAGGGAAGTGCAAGTGCACAGGGGGCACTCGTTAAGGGGCAGTGTGTCAGGATGTGTGTCACTGTTCTTGGGAGACAGAACCTTGCCTTTGAGAAGTATAAAACACAGGTCACACCTAAATCCCAGATCCCATCATTACATTACACTGAAAACTTCAAGGGTTTTTTAAGTTGAGAAGTTGAAAGACTTCAGGGATTTATTTTTTTTTTAAAGAATAAACTGTCATCTTCGGCAAAACCAAAGGAAAAGCTGCATGTGCTGGTTTGAAGAATAAGCCATGCTCAGTTCTCTGACAGTTTGGAGAGAAGCAAAGAAAAGTACCCGCTTCTGAGTTGTGAGAACTGTGAAATACACAAATAACTGAGTTTTTTCTTGAAGTAAATCAATTTAATTGATTTTTTTTTTCCACCTACTGTGGGTTTCACAGGAAATTTGCCTGAATTCATTAATATTTGATGCAACTGAAATATTTGCTGAACTGCAATTTTTCTTTCACGTATTGACTAAAATTTGATTTTCATAATGTCTGTTAATATTCCCTTTCACGAGAGAAATACACACCTTGTATGAGATAAAAGTCTAGTGGAATTTTATGTAATCTCCCATTTAGATTTGGTTTGGGGAGTTTTTAATTTGAGATTCAGCTTTTTCCTTCCACTAATGCTTTACAAACACCTGTGCAGATGTTTTTCAGCAGCTGCTTCTGAGTCAGTATGTCTTTGACACATTTCCTTTATATTCTTGTTCATGGCTTTTTTTTCAGCATAAAGACATTCAGTTTCTGAACTAAATAAAACGCCAACAAACAGATAAGTGAAGAAAATGTGCTGGAACAAAAAGTTTCTGATAGAGAAGTATTTTGTGAAAAGAGCTGGAAATACCACCTTTTCGTGAGTGGTGATGTTCCAACTTTCTCATGCTGTATTGAAGTGTTTTCCTTTCCCTTTGCCACTAAGAAAATAAGGATGGATTATTTTACCGTTGAGTCATGGAATAATTCTGGTTGGAAGGGGCCTTAGGGGGTCTGATCAGAGCAGGCTGCTGAGGGCATAACCCAGTTAGGTACTGAAAACCTCTGCGAGCAACCTGCTCCTTCTGAATGGCATTTTGCCCCTAAGAAAATATTAAGAATGGATTATTTTACAGTTAATTCATCTAGAGATCAAGCCAGCTATTCGAAACCAGATCATTCGTGAGCTGCAAGTTCTACATGAGTGCAACTCTCCGTACATAGTGGGCTTTTATGGAGCTTTTTACAGCGATGGAGAAATCAGCATTTGCATGGAACATATGGTAAGTATTTATAAATCTATCTTAGCTGGAAGTTATTAACAGTTCTTTAATGAAATACCTGACTGTCAACAGGGCTTAAGTTAACAAAGTAGACCTTTCTGCACGAATAAGGAACAAAATAGTGCATTTCAGATTCACTCTGCAAATCTGAGATTGGGATTGATATAATCCCCTTCTCCAGTAGCCACTCTTCTGTTGTGTTGAAGCTGTACAAATGTAGCCTCACAGTTGCTTCTCTTATCCTTTTTGGTTTCTTCTATTTAAAAATCTTTACCCAAATCTGCTATGTAGACACTTGTTCTGTTTTGGGTTTGGTTTTGGTTTTATGCAGAATGGATCAGATCACTCAGCTACTGCAGCTGTGTATTCTTTAGTAGGAATACTACTGACAAAGAGAAACTAATTTATTCTTATTTAGAGGAATTTGTATTTTGACTCCTTTTTCCAAATTTTACAGAAAATACGAACATAGAGAACAGTGCACAGGAAGTAAGCAAACCCAGAAGGATCTTACACAACCTTTTAAATGCCAAAAATATTTTTAGCTGTGATTAATTTTAATAAAAAATACACCTTCTTCTTGATATGTTTTTTGTTCTCTAACCATACAGAGCCAAACACTAAAAGTAAATTTTCCGTAATCAAAGGTCAGTCAAATTTTTTGCCTCACTTAGTAGAGGATGTTTTTAACGTGGAATGCAATAAACTGAAGACCTTTTATTTTTTTTTCACTGAGAAAAAATGTTTCTTTGGAGAGAAACCTTATTTTTTCTGGAAAGTACATGTGATTGTATTAATGCTTCTCTGGTCTTCTCTTACGGAAATTTTTAGCAGAAATCGATGGTTGCCTAGGAACAAGCGATCATGATCCAGTTTCTAAGCGTGTGGTAGCCGAATAGAAGGTGTGCATACCCCAAAATACAAATGACTGATGGGAATTACCAAGAAGTTAGTTTCTCAAAATTGAAAAGAATTGATGAAAGACAAGAAAATAGATGCTAAAAATGACTGGGCTTTGTTTCAGAAGACATTATTAAATGTCACAAATCTGCACATCTGCAATTGCTAAAAGAGTATTGTTAATGCCAAATGAGATGCCATTTGGCAATGTTAATGCCAAAAGTGAGATGGTGGTGGTATATAATGACATGTAGAAGTAAATGGCCTAAAGAAACTCAACTTATTTGTCAATGAGAAAGATAGATGAGGTACCAAATCTGACAGCAGGCAACTCTTAAACTGAAGAGCAATCGGTGTGAAATCTGGTGTTTCAGTGCTGAAACTGATCTAAGTCAGACTGGATACAAGATTTTACACAGAGAACAACTGATCAGTAAGATATGAAATAGAAAGAGAAGATAGATTATTTAAAGTGTAGTCTTAACCCATCCAGCTGTTGGCTTAATGCAGATCATTACGTGGAAGTTTTTGGTTGTCTTTTGGATAAAAGATGAAAATCTCCATTGTCTTTTTAGGTACAATTGCTGCCAATCAAAATTCTTATTTTTAGTAGCGAGTTACAAAACATATGTATGAAAATGAACAGAAAGTTGGAAGTGGAAAAAAGCATGGAACTTGAAGATCTGAATGTTTGATGTTTTTAGGTACATAAATTCAGAATCAATGCATAACTTTGCTTAGCAGCAGGTAGTTAACAGGCAAAAGGACTGAAGTTTCCTCCCGAAAGGCACTGAAGGTTCTGCTGACACCAGGCAGTCGAATTGTATTCAGCCTCTTCCAGGCTCAGAGCTAGTCTTCAGGGAGTGGGGAGAAAAGCCCAGGTGTTTTTTCTGTATGAAATCTCTGTTAATATACTGATGTCTCAGCAGAGACAGCTCTCCAGAAATGAAGACTGGTCACACAAGATATTTACATAGACTTTTTTTTTTCCTGTTAAAGCGTATTTAATCACGCTTGATGTATGTGGGTGTGGTTTTTGATTAAATAAGTATTTATATACTTTGCTTCTCGTAAGAGTTTAGTCCTCAAATAATAAACTTTGCATTCTAGCTCTTCTGTTGACATGTGTAGGTGGTGATGGAAATTTCCAAAGGATAGGTTAAGGCAGCAGGCAATTGTTTTGTCAAGGTGGGATTTTGTCTTGAGTAGTGGGAGGTACCAAATGCTGGTCTGGACAACAGGATATTATGTTTTTTAGTTTGAGAAGTACCTCTCTCATGTCTTCTTAGACTGTAAATTTTCTGTGCTAGAGCATCTAGAATTTATGTACGAGCCTATTGTTGAATCAGTTACTAAAAATAAATAGCATTTTTTTGACAGTTTTCCTTCTCAGAAGCTCTTAGCAACAGTGGATTATATTTCACTTTGGGTGTGTGTGTGTGCATGCATTCAATTTATTTAACCTAATAGGATAACAAGACTGTTACTTACCATGAAACTTTAGAAAGATTTCTTTCTATTTTGATTCTGAGAGCTGTGCTAAATGAACTCTCTGTTCTCAGAAACTGACAGAGTCACCCTGGATATGCAGAACTAAGAGAGGCCAACTTTATCTATGTGGGATCTCATCCAGGGAGAGAGGGGAAGAGGGATCAGGGTTTAATTGCAATTCTGGGGTGGCACTAACACACGTTATAGTCAGGAAGAGAATTCTGTCTTTTCCACTGTTAAGAATTTTCATCCTTGTAATTTTAATTATATAAACTTCTGTGCTGCTTCAGCCCTCCTCATGCTGTCTTTGGAGTGGGAGAGAGTATCATGTGAGGGCTGTAACAAGAAAATAAGAATGTATTATTACATTGGTATGAAAGTTACAGAAATGTGTAAAAGCCCTAATGCTTGGTCAACAGCTGTTTGTGGACAGTACTTCCTTAAGAAGAGCAAAACCATGAAAATAATAGTATGGAAGATCATTTTGTGAAGTGTTTATTTGTGTGGATGTTGTTACTGGCCAAATGTTTGTTTAAAATAAGCATAAAATGGACAAATTTCTACTGAGGGATGATTGATTTTTTTTTTTTCAGATATGCACCATAACAATGTTAAATCAAACATGAAAAGCAGCAGGTTTTTTTCCTCACCGAATCTAGCCTTCAGACTACAGTCCTGTTTAAAATGTTTTAGAGTAATTTGATTAAAGCTTGACTAATCAAACATTTGTTATTAGGATGGCGGCTCCTTGGATCAAGTACTGAAAAAGGCTGGAAG
Source organism: Scolopax mira (assembly GCA_004320125.1). NCBI lineage: Eukaryota > Metazoa > Chordata > Aves > Charadriiformes > Scolopacidae > Scolopax > Scolopax mira. The sequence goes on from BJBW01003050.1 coordinate 124,773, forward strand.
AATCCCAGAGCAGATCCTGGGCAAAGTCAGCATTGCGGTAAGTGTGCTCATCCCCCTGGGGGGCTGGAAGTGGGTACGTTTGTGTACCCAGATTTGGGGAGCTGCCCCTTCAGCTCTGAGGGGAGAGGGAGAGAGAAGCGTCAGCAGATTTCCAACTGCGGTGCTTTCCATCTAAGAGCAGTCTTTGTACATATTGTTTGGTGCCTCAGGGTGTTGTCACGAGTAACACATTCTACTGTGCTTACTTTGATTTTCCTGCTTTTGTATCAGCTGATTCTTCTGGATAAGAACAAAATTAACTTGTCATTAAGAAGGTAACATTCAAAGTTTTTAATAACTATTGTGCAACAAACTGTGCACAAAACTTCCAATAAGGGTTCACTTGGTTCTGTTTTTCTAATGTGAGTTGGAGGCAGAAATTAAAACAAAATACAGATTTGCAGTGATTACACTTTAGGGTTTCTGTTATGTTGCCTTCAGTTGGAATTCTTTTACAGACAAAGCATACAATTATCTTTTCTGTTTCATAAATGGAATTTTTTTTTACTTTAGGTAATAAAAGGACTCACATATTTGAGAGAAAAGCATAAAATAATGCACAGAGGTGAGAGAAAATTTTTCATTGTAACTTTTCTTGAGTATAATTTGTATTCAAGTTAAAATATGTACGTTTTTTGATTGGTTCTTTATGGTTCAATATGACTTTAGTTCAGAGAGGATTTTTTGTGTAGTGTAAGGCAAACTTAGATTCAAAGTCTCTTACTATGGTTGTCACTTATCTCAGCTTCTCCTACAACAAAATCTTTGGAGAGATTCATAATCAAAACCTCTGACCTAAAATTAATTTGACAATTCAGTGTTTGTTATTGCCATTAAAAATCTTAAAGGAAAGGTCCTGTTTGTACCAGCTGTCTCAGATTCACATGCTATTTACAGGCATACAGAATTGCATCTTTCCTGTACTTTAGGGTTTTTAAAAACACAGTGGAGTTATATGAAATATGTGTCACTTCTACACTTCCAGGGTCTTTTATTTTACATTATTTTCAGCTTATAGTTGCCCTTTTTTACAGTCCGGCTCTTTCACTAATCTGTTGCTTGTTCCATTAAACAAAAATGATATGGTGAAGTAATAAATCCCAGTATTCCTGATATGAGTGTACACTGAAGACTAGAGGGGGAGCATTTGCTGGTTTTTGTTAGGATGGCACTTCTCCTTACAGCATTTATAAACCATACCAGCTGTTTGGTGAGTTTGGTACCATATGAGATCAATATTCAGTTCATAAAAATACCTTCATCAGATGTTAGCATGTGTCTGAGTTTATATTTGTTGACCAGACCAAAAAAAAAGTAATTAGCAATCCTAGTCTATACAGTTTGTTGTAGGATCACCTTACATGTGAAGTAGACTCTGTTTATTATATGTTTCTGTTTTGGTTTGTTTTTAAAAAATCAAATACAGTTCTCTTCTGGAGAATGGAGGTTGGAGGTAGACTCTAAAGATTTCTGAAGGTAGTTGCAAAGTCATTAGTCATTTGCCCTTGAGAGCAAAAGGGACGAAGTTGCATACAGAACAGTTTAAGCAGACCTGTTTTTCTTGCACTATGCAACCTTAACAAAATACTATCTTTAAGATAAGAGATTACTCAATCTCTTGGAATAGAGAGTGGGGAAGGTCCGTATGTTGGTATAGTTGATGGCAGTTGAAGACGATGAGTGCATCTGAGATTTCAGCGTAATTGGGGGACAGTAAAACAAAGGCCTTAACGTCACTGTAGGGCAAAAATTCACAGGATGTTTTGCAGGGTAAAGATTCTGAAAGATGTTCATTTTTCTGGAATGGTGGGCAGAAGCCAGCATGCAGCGTCCTGAACAAAAGAAAAGAATAAAAAACAAATCAGCAAAACTTGTCAGTGACACATTTGCTTGTGTTGGTCAAAAAGTAATGCCAGCTATGAAAAACTGCAAAAAACCAAGTGGAGTATGGTGGCTGCTCCACGTGAGGTTCAGCTATAACTTCTTCCACAAGATCAGGCCTGGACTAACTGTGACCTCTGAGGAAAAGTATTCACTTGTCGTTACACACAGCTCAAGGAAGAAGTCCTTAGGGCTTATTAAGGAAGGAATGGAGAATACAGTCTTTTTATAGACCATTAGCTCATCTGGACCCACCATGCTTTGGTTTGGTCCTCTCTGAAAAGACATGATGGAAATTAAAAAGGCAATCCAGTGGGATACAAAGCAGGCACAGAAGTGGAATTTACATTTGTGGTTAATGCCAGAAGGCACTAAATGACAAGGAAAGAAGTGTCCTGTAACTAATTAGAAAATATATTGCTGCAGGTTATAAAGACACAAACTTTTTTTTGCTGTGTTTTGTCCCTGGATGAATAAAAATCCTATATGTTAATTGGAACATAACTTTAGGGTTTTTTGAGCGTGGTCTGGACTGTTAATTCTCTCTGGAAAGTCTTGCCTGACAGTTTTGTTATAATGTCTGGGGCCACCTTTCTTTCAAAATGAACTAGGTTTGTGCCTGTTGGAGAGAGCAGGGCATGGCAAGGAGACAAAGCTCTTAGAGAGACTGCAAGACACCCTGTAAATCCTGGAAACGTCTTCATATTAATCAGCTACTTCTTCAGTGTCATGTACTCATCCCTCTGCCTTCTCTAGTATTGCATAGCTCTGTTTCTGGGTTGTCTGGGATGATATGTGAGATGTCCTTTCATTTCCTTTAAAATTTAAATACTTTTGTAGCACACTTGGTCTTCCTTTCTAGATTTATCCATTTCTTGCAAGCTACTGCATATATTTTGAAGGATGCCTTGGCATTCCTGTTCCATTTGGCAATACAGATCTGTGGTTTCCAGAGAAACTGCTTAAGTGCTCAGACACTCTGGAGTTAAAATAGCATAGTGTGCTCTCTTCTGAGGGGTGGGAAGACAGCAGTGTTCCAAACGTCATCGCACGGGGCACCTTGTGAGGAAGAGGAAAATGCAGAGAGGAAAGGTGAGGTTTATATAAAATTTCAGTGAGGAGTCATGATTTGCAGTGCTTTTGTAAGATAGATACAGCGTGGGATTATCAGCTGGAGAAACACTGATGGTAAGAGTTCAGTCTTCAAAAGACCAGGTGGATTCTAGAGCATGTAAGATGCTTATAAAGGGAATGTCACTTGGTTCACTGACAGCAGAATGCTAATGTTGGGGTTTTGCCACTTAATCATGAACACGAAGTGTTAATGAGCTGCCAGGAGATTAATGAGAGATAAGCCAGGATTTATGTCTTTGTTCTGAATTGAACTAGGAGATGTTCATAGTAAGGTGATAGATGTTCATAAGCAGGAGAAATGTAAAGGCCTTTATCTATAATTTGTTTGGGCTCTGTGCTGCTTTCAGCAAATACTGTTTTTTCCACCTTGCTTTTCCACAGAAGTTCAGGGGAGGTTCCTGTGGAGCTGGGAATCTCCAGTCTCTGCTGCCTGTTCTGCTGCAGCAACAGTGGCTCGGTTTGGTGGGTGGCTGGTTGGGTTTCTTCCTGCTGGAATTTTTAAACCGATAGGTCAAGCTGGATTGGATTCTTCCTTTTCATCGTGAATTGTACTTACAGTGAGGGCTCCACCGAAATCAAAACTTGCACAAAGGAGGTAGAACTTGCAGAAGGTTCAGGCAGCCTCTAAAATCTCTCTGCACTGAAACGCTGCTCCAAATTGACCGGTGTGTGATGTTCTGTTTCCTGCCTGGTAAACAGCTCCACAGACTGCCCGGTACCTCTGCTGCTTTTACAGGAGGAAAATCTATTGACTAGAGCAATGTTTACAAGCCAGGAATAGGAGAATGGGGAATTCAAAGTAATACACACAAAATACATGCCCGTATTCTTCCCCCTCATGGGGAGGAAGACTGTACCTGGCAGAAGCAGCTGGAATTTTCTTTGTGTTAGAAAGAAAACGGTCAGAAATCCTCACAAAACACTGCTTCCAGTGTGCCTGGACAGTTTGTTATCTAGAAGGGTGATGTCAGGAAAACACAACCACAAATTCTGAAAGTAGATACCTTTATTCAAGCTTTGTTTTCTTCTTTAGAAGGGGGCTGGGGGGAGAAACAGCTTAAATACAGTTTTGTCTTCGTTTCCAAGCTCCATGGAGTTTGTTCAGTGAGGCATAACCTTCTGCATGGAGAGCTCTTTCCAGGGATGAGGAATCTCATTAATATCATCTTCCCAGTGACATCCCATTCACATCACAAATTAAAGTCAGTTCCTCAGTCACTGAAATGAAAGCTATATGGAGCATATTTGTGTTTAAAAGTGAAAAGGAAATGAAAATACACTACAAACTATAGACTTCTGGAGCTGCTCTTAAATGGCAGAATCTAAAGTGAAATTGTGAGAGGCTGAGCATCATCTCTTTCTTCAAAACTAATTTATAGTACCCTTTTTTTCTGTAGCATTACTTTGCAGGTGTGAACTGTTGATTATTTATCTTGATACTGCCTTAGTAATGACTGAGCAGCAAAATACATTAAAAAAAACCTTCTTACAGCTGAAAAGGAAATATTAAACAACTGTTCTCTGTACTTTTGCATTCACAAATAGCTGTTATTAGTTGCTTAGCTACCAGTGACCCTTATTAAATTTCTGTTTAGAAAAAGTGATGAATTAAAAACCATGAGAGGGTTCTATTGCAGGTAAACCATCTTAAAGTATTTTAAATGCAGCATTTCAATAATAGGATGTGTTGTTTTTTTCCCAGAACTTTAAATAAACAACAATAAACAAACAAAACCAAGACTACCCAACCTCTCACCCCCATTCCCTCCCCCCCAAAAAAAACAATCCCAAAACCCCTGAATAAAACCCAGAACAGCAAGAACACACTCCAAGAACTGAGTATGTTTATGGGGTGATTTATGTTTGTGTACGAAGGCTAAGTTAGGGACAATGGTGTGTCTGCTGTAGTTCACTGATCCTTGTAAAATTAAGCCTCTTTCTTGACTATTTCTAGGAAAAAAAAAAAAACTTATTAAAGAGGAGTTACATTCCTCTTTCGTAGGATTTCACTTTTGGATTTATCTCAAGTGTTAAGCATTGCAAGGAGCATGTAGAAGCCCAGAGTTCATATTTGAAAGACAAGAAACAGGGTTAAATCAAAACAAAACTGACAGCCTTTATGTACTTGTAATTTTAAAAAATTTTTCTTTCTTTATCTGTATTTAAAGAGAAAGATCAGATCTGGTTCCCTACTCAGCCACATCTCACAGGCTGAGTATTCCAGAGAAGGGGTAGAATTGTGTTGTAGTTAGAAGGGAAATAAAAGGGGACACATGGTAACTCTCACCTTTTCGTATTACTGTCACTGTCAAATTTCCCTTTTTGTCTATTATAAATCATCCATTCTTTTTTTTTTCCAGATGTTAAACCATCTAACATTTTGGTAAACTCCAGAGGTGAAATCAAGCTTTGTGATTTTGGTGTCAGTGGACAACTGATAGATTCTATGGCAAACTCTTTCGTCGGCACACGCTCCTACATGTCTGTAAGTACAGACTATAGCTCTGACTTCACTGTACATTAGGGTAGAGTTATCCCGATTCCAGTAATCCAACAAGAAACCAACTATTGCAGTTACTGCTGCTGGTGGTGGTTCAGCACTTCCTGCATTCCAGGAATATTCCAGTATTGTATCAGATTGGGGGGGGGAGGGAGAGAAACTGTGGCAAGAAAAGCCAAGCGACTTGGAATGGTTTATGAGAGATGAGATGCGATTGTCTACGTTGCAGAATCCAACTGGTTAATGTATCTGAGTTTTGTATACACCAAAAAAGCCCAGTATTTATAGTTTGCCTTCCTTATTAAGTGTGGCTCTTTGTCCACTCCAGTGTTTTGCTGCAGGCACTTATGTAGGGAAGCTGCTGCCTCGCATGCTCCTGGGATCCCAGTGTGGATGCAGCAGGCAGGGAAAGCATGGAAGTGGCCAAGGCCATGGAGGCTCATTTAACACATTTACATATTCCTGTGTATGAGGAATACCTTGAAACCTGCTCTTCAGAGCAAATTTTTTGCACTGTGTGGCAGTCACAGTTAATGGAAATAACAGGTCTCTTGTTCTGCTGTACTCACCTTGTTCAATATATGCCCAATTAACTCATACAATCAGAGTGTTCACAGATTCTGTTGTAGGATTGAAACCGTGTGGGCTTAAACTTAAAGGAAAAAAGCTTAATAATGCTGCTTCTGCTCAGCATGGGACCTGCATTTCAACATCAAAGACAGTGGTTTTGTTTATCTTGTTTTTGATATTAGTAACATACTTGAAATAAAACTGTGGCTTGTGTTCCCATGTACATCTACTAGCTGTTGCTAATTAGCAAAAAAATTTTACAGCTTCACCTCTTCTGGGCCCCTGACATACTCCTCCTTCTAGTAAAAGGAATGAGAGCAAAGTGCTGTTTACCTTCAGGTTTTTTCAGTTTATTGTTTATCCAGTTTGCTCTCTGTCATCAGGTCACAGACCAAGCCATAATCATGATTTTATATATATATAATATATATATATAACATATATATAAGTTATTTTCAAGTAACAGCTATAGGGTTGTTACATCCCAAACAACATCCTGTTCTACCAAATGAACGTTTGTACAATCAACAATAATTAACTTGAGCATATTTTCTAGATTTTAATTCTTTTTGTATAACTAGTACAGTGTATATTTACTGCTTTTTCTCATCCCCTCACTTCTTCCTTTACACTTACATTTTGTGATAATTTTTTGCTAATTTTTGATTTGGGGCAGCTTTATCCCTTGTCCAGCAATTCCCTCATCATTAATAGATGCAACATTTAGATATTATGGTAAAGAAATAAAATGGCAACATAATAGTGTCATTTTTAAAAGTCCCAAAGTTACTTGCAGTGGTTGTATGAAATGGTTGTGGAACTGCTGGAACTCCAGATGAGCTATTTAAAGAAAAAGATTAGTAAGGCACTCATTGGAAGATGTCATACTAATAACTTGGGGTTTTTTTCCAGGCTATTGCAAAATGCAGTTATTTCTTTCTTGTTACAATACTGTATTTCCCACCCTTTTTTTTTTTTGTAGCCGGAAAGACTACAGGGAACTCACTATTCAGTGCAATCAGATATATGGAGCATGGGGTTGTCACTGGTAGAAATGGCTATTGGCAGATACCCCATTCCACCTCCTGACTCCAAGGAGCTTGAATTAATGTTTGGCTGCCCAGTAGAAGGAGATTCTCCTGTCACCGAGACCTCACCCAGGCAAAGAACACCTGGTCGACCAGTGAGCTGTGAGTTCCAATGAGCTGTTCAGTTCTTTCCTAGCACACTTCTCTGTAGGCTTAAAGGTCTTCCTTATCTCATGCTGATTTGCATGGTGTAGCTTTAAACTTTCCAAAAAAATCAGGATTTTATTGGCCACCTGACTCAGTCTCGCTGTGAGGCAGGATCTGAGTTTAAGAATTTGGGACCAGAGATGCTGCTGTGGGTAACTGAGCTGTTCATGAACACCATTATGATTCCGTTCTGTTGCTGTGGTTCATCTCCCTAAGATGTGATGCTCAAAGTACAGTAGGAAGATTCCTGGTGAAGTTCATGGTTTGGACAATGTCTCCTTGCATGAAAGTGTTACCCTGTTCCACTTTTTCTATAACTTACTGGGTGCCAGCAAGTCTACCATGACAGAAGGGAGCACATGACCATTAGCCTCTTAAAATCCTTCCAGTAAAGGAGGAGAGTAAAACGGTCTTTTTCCACTTCTCCAATTTCTTCTCAGCCTATGGACCAGACAGCAGACCCCCAATGGCAATCTTTGAACTTCTCGATTACATCGTCAATGAGGTAATTATTTGCACTTGTACTAATACAACTGTAAATTTTTAAAGCATTCCAGAATTTGAAGGGGTGTGGAGTTACTGTTAGGATAAGCCAGGTCTTTGGTCTTTTATTGCTGCAGTATAAGAGAGACATCCTTGTTATGTGTTTTGGCTTGATTCTAAATTACTCCCAGGAGAATTTTATTTCATTTTTTGCATTCTTTAAGTAGGTTTATGGGTTTTCCAGCCTGGATCATGCAACCTGTTAGGACAGTTAATAACAGACAGCATGATCAAGCATATACAAAATTGGGTTTGTTTCTTTGTTTTAGTCTTACAAACAACCTCATTTATAATACTGTAGCTTTCAAATAGCTAAGCTACAAGGGTAACTAATAGAGATTGATATTATACAATTGGTAGACTGTTTCCAGTATTTTCACAAGTGCTACTGAAATTCACATGACTCCACTACTTGTGTCCTTCCCAAATAAGAAAGCGTGCTCATGCTGGGTATTGTTTATAGCAGCTGGAGAATGTAACTGTTCCAGGTGAATGAATTGCAAAAAAAAAGTGTCTGACACTTAAAGAGCACAGTTGGTGTCTTGGTCCCTGCAAAGACTGGCATTGCTTATGCTACTGTACATGTACTGATCAATTGCTTCTGTTCCTCATCTGCACACACAGTTTTCCTCTTGTATTACAAGCCTATTTTTGCCTTTCTTATAACAGTTTAAGGTAACAGCACTAACTCTTAGTGTTGGATTACTTAAGATACCATGGTCCTGCTCTTGTAGCATACCTGAGGAGGACAATTTAAGCTCAAAAGCTGCAGTAGTTGAGAATTTGGCAAGATTATCTTCTGCCACCTCTGCTGTAGTGCAAGTGGTCTGCAGCGTGTGCTTCTGTGTCCAGCAAAGGCCCCACACCAGTGAGTCTCAACTCTGCACATACCAGTAACCCAAATGTAAGTGCTTGCAGGATCCATGGTCTGAGAATGGAAACTCAACTCTGATCCTACAGGAGACGTCACAGAGAGGAGAGGATACTGTGCAGGTCTATATAGTAGTACTACTTTATGTATCAGAATTCTTTTTGAATTCAGAACCCAAGCAAACTCATTCCTTGGGACAGAATGTTTAGATCAAAAGGATTATTGGAGTTAAGGATGTGCAGGGCATCTTCCCTTTCCCAAACTGGAGATTAGCAGGAAGGACAATAACACTGTGCTAACTGCTGCCAGCTGCTCTGAGCCTTCTTAATGACAGCTCAAGGCTGTGTTAACCCCAGTCAGGTGTGTGTATAGAGAGGGGAGAAATACAACACACCCAAAATCCAGCAGCTGTGAGTAATAACCCAAATTAATCAGTAATAAACTGCGTCTTTACTTTTATAAATCATATGGCAGCATTTCCTTTCTTCATACCCGTGGAAGCTGAAGTCTGCTCTGAATCTGTTTCGGAGCCCAGCTTTGGAGAAGGGCTGGGTAGGGCTCAGGGTTTCCAGCTTTCCCAGACACAGGACACAACGTTGGTCACTGTCTGGTGGGTGGTGCCTCATCATGCACTAGTAATGCTGAATGACTGCTAATTATTTTTTCTTTTCTTGGTTTCTTTTTTTCTTTTTCCCTCAGCCACCTCCAAAACTGCCCAATGGTGTTTTTGGTTCTGAATTTCAAGATTTTGTGAACAAATGGTGAGTTGCAAAGGGAGACATTTGGTTTCAGCCCTGCTGTCTCACTGTATCGATAACTTGGCAGAGTCCAGACATGCAGCTCCTGGCAAATGGGGAGTAGTTTCAATTTGCAGAATCCTCTTTCTCCAACTCTTCGTGTGCCTAAAGCTGACTTTACAGACACCAAAGAGATCCCCAAAGCTGACAGAGATTCACCTTTTTAAGATACAGTCTCTGTTTCTGTGGGCAACTTGGATTAGTGCTGTGGCAGCATTGAAGATGCTGCATTACTTGGGGATTCTGATCGTACAACACACTTTTAAAGGAAGATTCTTACTTTGATGGGTAACCTTCACAGCATTCTGCAGTGCCTGCTCCATGAGATCCATGGCTCTTGCAGGCTCCAGATGCTTTTTCCTTTCCTGGTGCTTCCCTGAACTAGTGTCTGTCTCACAGCTGTCATTCTCCCATCTGTTTACTCTTCCAATTGCACTTCAGTAATAGCTGCACTGAACCAGTACAGTCAGTGGGAAGGGAGGCAGTTTGTTACAGTTTGAAAAGCTAGTTTATTTATTAAAAGCTATGTGTATACATATTTACTGTTTCCAAAAGGAAGAACAGCAATGCAATAGCTGTCCTTGATGCTGAGCTTGAACAGAGTTGGGTAAAAGGAACTTGAGGGAGTTGATATTGTTGAGTTTTCATGTAAATGGGAATTTGATCTCTCCAGCTTGGCTACAGACACTCCCTCCTGCCCCACTGAACAGTGTCAGACAATTCAGGATTTCACACCTAAAACTGTATCTACAGAAGGGCATTGCTCACAGCCCCAGGTCTGTGTTTGAGAGGCACTACATGACCCGAGGCTTTTATCTGCAGTGCTGCCTCCAGACCAAAGCAGTACCTACACGATAAAACTTGATCTTTCTTTTAAAAGATACCGGTGTGTAACTCCCGTTATGCTTTCTGTTTTCCAGTTTAATTAAAAATCCTGCTGAGAGAGCCGATTTGAAGCAGCTGATGGTAAGTGGAAGTTCTTCACTTGAACTAAGAGCACTCTCCTGGGCAGACTGGGTTCCTCAGCTGACCTGAGATGGGGATCAGAGCATATGGCCTGGAGGGCAGTTCATCACCCTTGGCACAAGCAGCTCAAACAGTTTGAGTGGGGGCTGCTTTTCCAGTCTAGAGATTGAGGGGCTGCAGGCTTTTGCTCACTCTAGAACAGGGACTGATGAGGAGACCAAAACTGGTGGGTTTTGGAGTCTGCCATTTGGTAACTACAGTAAGTATATGACTGAATGTGGTTAAATGAATTAAACAAAACAATCCTCTTTTTCTTGAGTTTATCAGTCAATAACAAAGTATATAGATTATTACTCTTAGGAGAATGAAAGAGCAAAATTCCACATACCTTAAGGACTAGTTTAATATACCTTCATCAGCTGTTGTGAGACTCAAAACCTGCCCCTTTTTTTCATCATGCTTTTTTTTTTTTGTACATGAAATGACCTTACTGGTCTCTGAATCTTTTCACGGCCTTAAGTGCAATGCAGGGACTGAAGTTGTGCTGCAGAACATCCAGCTTTCCCTGCCCTGATCCTCCTGTACCATTAGGGCACGAAACACAATCAGATGCTTATTACAAAAAGCCTTTCTGTGCACTTCTGGAAAAGGCAGACTTTTTCCAGAGTTATTCTCTGGAGTGGCTGAGTCACATCCTTATCGCAGCCCATGGTGTGAGTGTTGTGCAGGAGGCACTGTGTGTGGGGGCACTTTTCCTCTGGAATCCTTTGCAACCTGTACATTTCACCTGCTGGTTATTTCGGTTACTCCTGCAGAGCAGCTTTCCTGCTCACTTCAGATGGTTTGCCAAATTTTAGAGCTGGCTTGAACACTGAAAGTAAACTGGATTTGTGTCGTTTGTGTCGTTCTGAATTATTATTTAATGGATCGAGTGCTTGAATAATAATGATATTTTTTTCTCCTCTGCTCAGATTCATGCTTTCATTAAGAGATCTGAAGCGGAGGAGGTGGATTTTGCGGGGTGGCTTTGTTCAACCATAGGCCTTAACCAGCCCAGCACCCCCACGCACGCTGCGGGTGTCTGACCCGGGGAGAGCAGGTCCCCTACTCTCCATCTGTTCCCAACAACGCTCTTTTGGTCCTATTTCCTCAGCTTGTACCTGTTCAAACACGTTATTTCACCTCTTAAGGAAGAATGTCTTTATAGCATGTGCCAAATGGTTTTAAAAATTTTGTCAGAAACTAATTTGTATTGTATCGGGTTACGTTTGTTTACTGACCAAAACGTTCAGGTGTTTCAGTTACAGTGCTTGCTGATTTTAAGTGAATATGGATATTCTTTCTTAATGAAAATATCACTGGGGGTGTCTGCCCCCCAGCTTGTTTGAACTTTATCAAGATTCTTTGTAAATCGTTGGTACTTCAATCATGCTTACCTAATCTCCCGTGCGAACAGGGTTAGGGATGCTCCTAAACTCTCTCTGTTGAGCATGCTTTTGCTGCTGCCAAACCCTATCTGAAAGTTAGGCCTAACGGTTCCAATTCTGCTGTTGTTTAGAGATTTCTCTTTCCAGGTAAAGAAGGTGAGAGCTCTGCACTTGTTGGGATGTACAGGGCGATATTCGAAGTCTAGACTTGTTCATATTTCTATATTTATTTTTAAAACATATCATCATATTTGGATTTAGTGGTGTATGTCTTTCTAATTGATTTTTTTAAAAGTTAGTTCTTGGAAGTGTCCTACAGAATCAAGAGAAAGATCCAGGCAACTTGCTTTCTTTTAACCTAAAAAATCATGACAACTGTGTTAGTGTCTGAAGTGTATGAAGATCCTTTATTGTTTTATTCTCTCAGATGTTTAGCAATGGATTCTCTGAATAAATATATTATCAAGTAACTTCTTGAAGCTTTCTTTAAATCTCAAAAACTTAACCGAAGCCTTAATCTGAAGTCATTGCTGCATTACACTCCTTTTCTCTGTTTTTCCACAAGTGTGCAACATCCTTAGTTCCACAGACAGGTTTGTGTATGTAAAATGAGAACTTGTGAAATGGGGCTTGACTCAGCTCTGTGTCCTCAGCACAGCCCTGCTGAGGGCACTGTAGAAAGGTCAGCTCCTTGAAAGGATGTTTTGGACACAGAAATGGCTGAAGTTCCTTCCCAAAAGGAATCCAAATCATTCTAGACATGAACTTCCCCCTTGGCCAAGTGTGGAGGAGCAGCAGAGGGATAGAATAACCCTCAGGCCAGCAGCGGGAGGAAATGACTCATTGACACCTCCAAGGCTTCCTTCAGCTTGTCCCCCTTAAGAGTGGCTGTTGGTAGTGACAAGGCTGTGTAATGTTTCATTTTAAATCTGCCCTGAGCTTCACCTGTGAATTACACACACTGCCATACAGGAAAACAGGACTGCTTGTTTTTATGAAAGAGATTTAGTTTTGGAGGCTTAAATCCTATTTTACTTGGTTTTTTTTTCCCCCAGACAGCAATAATTTGCACAGTGCCACAGAGGTAAATGCAGTGGGGCACCAGGTAGAGTACTTTATTGCAACACACAATAGAACATTTTATTTAAGCAAGCAAGGGGCGCGTTCACAAAAGGTAGCAGGGAGATATAAAGTATATCCACAAAAGCTATTCTGAAACATGCTGTGGGAACAAATAACACTTTTTAACAGTATGATTATCCTTTGGAGATGAAACCCTGGAGCAACTGCTCCAGCAAAGCAAAAGCAGCCAAGTGCAATGCTCTGAACCTGGAAGGGAAGGAGCAGCTGAGCCTGGCTCTGGAGCTCCTCACAAGGTCCCTGCAAAGAATTGGACGTGACAACCTCTAAGGTTTTCAGCTCAGACTTTGTTTATTTTTACCTGTGAGCCTTGGGGAAGCTTTGCTAAATCTTCTTGCACACACCTTCTAAGCTCCTTCACTGAGACATCCAGGAGTCTCAAAAACCAATTAGTCCTGAGTACGAGATAAAGCTGCATTTACATTCCACAAACCAAATAAATAATCTCTCCTTGATCAATGGCAGGAACTCACTGGGGGTTGAATGTTGGGTTCTGCCCCCACCCAGGACACTGGACGCTTTTCAAGTTCCTTTCCATGAGGAAAAATAACACCAATTTTAGGAATATTAGCTCCTTATTATAAATAACATGGACCGATTCTTACCGTACAATTTGTGGACAAATAAAAGGCTAATTGGCTGCTACTCTGAAAGAGCAAGGAGTAGAAAATACTTCTGAGTCAGACTGACAGTACTTAGGAAGAGCACCAGTGGGTACAGAGAGAGGCCACCTCGTTACTGCCTTCACAATTAGGTTGATGGAGCAGCATCTGCTTCTCCCAGTGCAAGAAGAGACACCTCGATCACATTTACAGGGAACGTTAAGTCCAGTTTTCCATGTAACTGAGAGCAGAGCAGCTGAGAGCCTGGACACAATCCTGGCCACATCTTTTCTCATCTTAGAATTCCTGGTTTAAGCAAATGAGGTTGTAATAATATAATCATTGGTTCAGCAACCAGCCTCTAAGGCCGGGTTTTATTCTTCAGCATCAGGAGGTAACAGCTGAATTATTGCTTTTATTGTACATGTTAAATTAGTCTGACTTGATTAATGACTTCTCTTATCCACCTATAAAGATACAGTAAGCTACATTAGGTTTTAAACGTGGAACGGATTATGCTACATATTTGTGCAGCAATTTTTCATTCTTTTAACACTTAAGTCAAGATGTGCCAAGCTTGTGACATTCCTGTGTTCAAGGGTAACTTCCCCAGACTCCCAGGAGTCTTGCACGTCACCGGGTTCGTATCCGTGGACAGGACAAACTGGAAATCGGTTGAATTTTATACGAACAAAGAATTTCCTGAGTCTGTACTGAAAAGCCTCTCTGATTTTTTTTCCTCTCAAGAATCGGATTCCTCCTCCTCTTCCTCCTCCTCCTCTTCATGACTTTGAAGACTTAGGTGTAATTCAGTTTGATTGATAACAGCCTCGTCGTCCATCTGCCCGAGAATCTGTCACAAGAAGAGAGTTTTCTCTTACCTTGCTGATTATGGAGAGCAGCAGCGACACAGAAAGCTTCTCAAACCACTACTGGAACTGTGCAGCGAGCGTCTTTTAGAGACCTCAACACTAGAACCAGCCCAGCCCGGGGACAAACACCCGTTCTCCAGGGGAGAGGCAGAAAGTTGGGAGGACGTGGGTCCCTCCATCCCCCGGCGGCAGCTGGAGAAACCAGCGCGTCACCGTTAGAGAGTATTGGAGACGATGGTTAATAAACGGGCAGCTGAGGCTGCACCGAGAGAAAGCAGGTATTTCCCGACCCCCCTGGAAGCACCGGGTTGCTTTCGAGGATGGGAAAAGGCCAAAAAAACCTTTTGAGACATAAAAGTGGGCAACTGGGCAGATTTCACAGCTTCCCCTTAACGAGCGGCACAAACAAGGTCCCCACTGAGAACTCCAGATGGAAACTGCCCTTGGAGACACCTCCACCCCCTCGGGTCGCTGCAGCCCCTCTCTGTCTCTGTCCCTCTCTCTATCTCTATCTGGGGTTGGAAGGGACCTCTGGAGATCATCCAGTCCAACCACCCCAGAGCAGGTCCCACAAGAACGTGTCCAGGGGGGTTTGCATGTCTCCAGAGCAGGAGACTCCACCACATCCCTGGGCAGCCTCTTCCAGGGCTCTGCCACCCTCACAGGAAAGAAGTTCCTCCTCATGTTTAGGTGGAACTTCTTATCCTTAAGTCTGTGCCCATTTCCTCTTGTCCCTGCGGGCACGGCCCCGCTCGGGGGAGGCCGCCCCTGGCTCTCCCCCCCCCCCACCCCCCCCCGACAGCCGCGGCCGCCCCTTACTTCCTGGGTCCCCGCTGCGGCGGCGGGGGCGGCTCCGGCCTCCTCCTCCCCGGCGCGGATCATGGACTGCAGCGCCAGCTCCTCCACCTGCCGACGGCAGCACAGAGCCCGGAAAGTCAGCTTATTACACGGAAATTCTTTTTTTTTTTTTTTT
>BJBW01003051.1:0-68477 GCA_004320125.1 Scolopax mira
ACTTGGCACATCTCTGAGGCCTACTCTGGCTAACTTATGCCAACTGAGCCTCATATAAGTTTTCTAGTGAAACATGCCCAAGATCATGCAACCATTCCCCAACAGCAGCAGTCAGATTTTAAATAGTTAATGCTTCAGTGCATTGAATGCCATTCAGAAGTTCCATAGGACTCAGTGCAAAACTGGGCTTTTGCTTCCTGTGAGAACTGAGGAGAGGTGAGAGAAACAGAAAGAGTAAAATAAATAAATCATGCTATAAACTATAAGTAGACCAAAAAAGGGGTAAGAAAGCTTATCCAATTCCAAATTACAGTTGTTTGAACACTGAGCAGCTTAAGAGAGCAAGGACTATGATCAGTCTCATCCAGAACTACAAACTGCTGCTGAAGTAAAATCTGTTGGCTGGTAGTAGCACGATGAAAACATTAATCCTAGCTGTTAATCCTTTTGATTTATAGGTATTACACAAATCATGTTGCTGATTTTTCTAAGCCTGCTGTTAGGAGTGGCTATGTACTGTTCACCTTTAGAAAATGGCTTGTTGAGAACTCCACCAATGGCCTGACTGCTTTGTGAATGTTTCAGATTTAGTACAGACTGCAAAAAGCGAGCCTGAAAATTGTATGAAGTAAAGTTAAGTTACTAAAAACATCTGTTAAATTACTAAAAATGTCTATAAAATACCCTATTATCAAACACTTAGAAAACAAAGTAAACTTTGTGTTCAAGTTAAGAGGGTATTAATCAAATGGTTTGGGTGTTACAACAAATTGTATCCTATTAAGTGGTGAGAGCACAGCCATGTATAGCTTGGCACAGTGTTAGAGTGGGAGCTGTAGAATTGTGGTTTCAGTGACAGGTGCAAGGTGTGCAGAATACCCTGAGAATGTGGCAAGACAAATACCATAGGTATCTAACCAAGTAAGTTTTTGTGGAAGTAATATATTTGGTATAGTAGTTAACTACTCAGAGGAAAAGAACAGTAGCTGTCCTTAAACGATCTTGAAGTAATTTGTCACGAGTTAGCCAATGAGAATTAATCCTGTTACATACACTCATTACCTTTAATTTTAAAATATTGCTCATGTAAGCCTACATGGACTTACCAATTATATTTTGACAATTCAAACAGCGAATAAGGGAATTTTGTTACTCTTGTATGTGAGAGAACTTAGGATAGTCTTTAAAGGAAATTTGGAAACATATTTCTTATCGAGAAGGAATTGACCCTGAACACTGCTAGAACATGGCTGAAGTCAGCTGGAAAATCTTGCAGTTGCTGTCTTGGAAAATTACCCTTCTGTCATCTTAAAAGCAGTTTTAACATGACAGGTGTTTCATTGCTATTTGTACTAATGATTTTGAAGAAACTAGGTTAATTATTTGACAGTAAAAGGAAAAGCTTAATGTACTAGGTATAGCTAAAAGTTGTGGAGCTTTTCCACACTTTGGAGAACGATAGGTGTTCTGTGAAAACTTAGCCACTGTGGTAGAATTGTTTAGAAGCAGTATATATTTTAGTTGCTTTTGTGAGATTGACCAAGAACCTAGTTGGAGTTGAGTTAAAGGAATTCTGTGTCCCAAGTTTCAAACTGAACAATATTGCAGGACAGACTACAGTGAAATCACTACATTTAAAGTATTTTAGGTTCTCATATGTTTATTTTAAAATTCCAGGGAAGTGGTCTTTTAATTATGTTTTTGCCATCATAGTCTAAATTTTCAATTTAGAATGCCATTTATTTAGGAGAATCTTCTTTAAGAGTTATATTCCTATAAAATCTTGAAAGATACAGTCTGAACAACAGTTGTTACCTGTCCCATTATTTGCAGGATTCTTTGAAAAACAAGCATGAACAATTCCTTTTTTCATTACTTTTTATCTTAAATCAAAGCTAGCTATTGCGACAATTTTTTATTTTTTTTTTTTAAATCAGAAATGGGAATTTCTCAGGTCACAATGGGATATTTGGCAGCAGAAATGGTGACTCCATCGTAAATAACTCTGGTGTCCCTACACCTCTGTTACCCCCTTGCTTTTGGAAGTGCTGGAATTTGGGTGGGTTTGTAGTGGACTGGGGAATTGACACAGGAAAAAAGTAGTAGCTATGTTTCAATTGGAAAACTCCCTGAGATCTGGTTCACCTTGCAGCCACACAAACAGTTGTGTTGGCAACAGAAAAATGCACTTTGAACAGTGTCCTGAAATTGTCATCACTCAAGTGGACAAAGACCTCAGAAGAGAATATGTGAGAAGAAAAAATTGAGTTACATGGCACTTCAGGTGGCAGAAGTGGCAGTATTAAGTATTAAGATGAAAACAGCAGAAACAAAGATCATCTTAGTTAACTAGACACATTACAAAAGACTAAAACTTACTATTTATAAGCCCTGCAATTGTAATTACTGATGTTATCCTGTGGACAGCACTAGACTTCATTCATACTGATGTCAGAACATCTTCCGAGTGGGACGTTGGCATGCTAAAGATGTGCCTGATGGCTGCTATTTCAATGCGTTGGTTAGAGCAGTAGGTTTGTTGATTAAGGGTAACCTCAGGGAAAAGGAGATGCTGAGCAGCTGTTTTCACTATTAAGCAAATTAAATGTGGATTATTCTCTTTTTAAATAAAAGATAAAAATCCTGTAAGATTGTCAGTGTTGCTAACTGATAGCTATTTTTTTCATCCTGATGATACTTATAACTAACCATTCTGTCATGTCTGTCTATATGTTTATCAGGTTCAGGTGAATGACAATAGTTGTGATTTTATAAAGCTTTTATAATGCTTCATAAAGCTGTTTATAATGCTTTTTCTCTTCTTGATTGAAATTCTTTAGGGTAATACAGTTTTTAACCTGTTAGTCAGTCAAGGAAGCATTTAAACTGAAGAACTGAGTCCTCATTCTGACACCACCCAAACAGCACTCCAAGATTTAGTCGCTGAGCTATACCCTTGTTGCTCTACCATTGGTTCATTGTATGGTCCAACCTTGCTACATTTGTGTCTTATTTTCAGATTTGGCCAAGCTACAGCCTGAAAAACATGCAATTGTAGTTTTTTTTAAATAGTAGTTATTAAAACAAAAGAAAATACATGTTCTATTCTTTCATTGCTTTACTCTACAAGTAGATGTGTTCCTTGTAGTTAAATTGTGATACAATGTTAAGGTTTCTGATTGAGTAGTTAACTTTAGAAAAATCCCTCATGAATTCCCTTGTTTAAGTGAAGTGATATTTTGAGCTAAGGAAGGGTTGGAACTTGGAAATTAAGGCATTCATACAGCTGCCTTTTTCAAAAACATGGCCGGCTTTTTAAACATTTTTTTCCCCAAAATAAGCTTATAAAACAAAAGAAGCAAAGGGACTTCTCTTGAACTCTCAAAAAAAGCTTCAGAGAGGAAACAAAACCAAACCAGTCTGACTTCTATAATTCAAATGTTATAAAGTGCTTTGAAACCCATATTTATTATGTGTTCAGTGATCAGGAGAATGACATAGCTGTGAACGATAGTTTTAGACGAGTAGAAAACAAGTAAGTTTTTTCAGTGTATTCCTTTATCTGCAGCATCTGAAGTCCTTATCATGCAACACTGTGACATTAGGATTACAGCTCACTGGAATTTGTGACATAAATAAGTTATTTATGTGGAGAGACAATTCCAGGAATGTATTTTCTTCAAAACTGTTTTGGTTTTGTTGTTTTGAAAGAGTCCTTGATTCTTTCCCAGACCCAGAATTCTATTACATATATGACATGGCTCTCTTTCCTTAACTAGTGGTTATGGAATATAACTACGTAGGGAATATATGGTTGTTCCAATTCCACATGTATTTTGGGAAAGAAAAAAATCTCTCTGAATAATTAAAACAGGACATTTCAAAAAAAGTTGTTTTTTTAACATTTGTGAAAACAGTCAGTTTTGGTCAGACATGCATATATGTTTTAGCTACTACCAAAGTAAATATTCAACAACAAAAAATGCATATGTAAGTTCTATAAATAAAGCAAGAGAGAGCTTTATACAAAACAAGTGTATAAATTATAGAAGTGATTTGGTGGAGCTCAGGAGTATTGACCTGAATTAACCATATTAAAACACTTAAGCCATATTATAGCTTTATGAGAAGAGAAACCTGCAGAATTGAACTGAATTAAATTAGATTATGAACAATTCCTTTCCAAAGGGAACCAAAATAATATTCTTTATTTTAAATAAATGTGTAGATTAAATATAGTTTAACATAATCCATTCTAAGAGGATGTATTCTGCACCAATCTGCAATTGGTGGGATTTTTGCTTGTTTTTCTGGGGTGCCCACACTATTGTTCTATTTTCTGCCACTACTTGATACCTCTCTTTTTGCTTAGGATACCCAGAGATGAGTGAGCATTGCTCTGACCAAAATAGGAAGATCTATTGCACATTTTTGTAGCTGGCCAGCAAGCATATGAAGGAGGACTCCCAGACTCCCACTAAAGGTATTGCCAGTCTGAGGTTTTGTTTCTGCTTTGTTTTGATTCTTAGTATCTCCATGATAAAACATTAACTATTGCATGCCAGTTATACTCTCTGTGTTATATTATCTATCCTGTCATGCATGCCATGCTGTTGAAAACCCTAATTCACTGCATTACTGAAACAGCAAAAGCTTTTCCTTTGCAAATGCTGATGAAATTGAATGTTGTCATTTCCAGCAGTTACTGGTCAAATTAAGGGCTTGACCCTTGAAAATGGGATGAACTTTTTTTTCTGAAACAGCAACTACGTCAGTCTACCCTCTTTTTTAAAAGCCACACAAGAAAAGAATATCATCTACTACACAACACTTATCTCTGTAGAAATAAAAGGGGTTTGGGTAGTTTTATTTATTTCTTACTTTGTTTATTGTTTCCTAAAAGTCTCTATATTATTATGTAATTACCCTTAGACTTGAGCTAAGCAGTGTAACAATATCTTTCCACATGAACGGCATATTGCAAAGTTTTGTTTGTGGGTACCATGTTTGAGATACAGTTCATTTACTTATTGCCTACAGTGGTAATGCCCTGGCAGAGAAGTGATTTCTGTTGGCACTAAGAGATTAGTGGTTGTGGAGGGGCAGCAGAGTATTTGGAGAACAGCTACAAGGCAAGTGAAATTGTAACTTTTATGATGTGAGCCTGATGTTGGCTATAACTTTTTTTTTTCCCTAGGCAACTACTTTAGGTTTTTAAATTAATTTAAGACTTCTTGTTTGTTAAAAAATTGTTGGAAATTGTTTAAGCCAGTACAACACCTCTGGGGTTTTGCATATTAGTTGGTGTAGAAATCTATCAGTCATATCTGTAACATAAGAATTAAGTATTAGTATACAATAGAAAGTATCTTGGTTTTCTTTCAATGTCTCAGTCATAATCTGCAGCAAAAAATACAAGCTAGTCAACAGCCGTTCTGTATTGCCTTACTGTAACTTTTAGGTTATTTTACTGAATCTAAGAATAATTTTGCCTTCCCCAGTAGTGGAGTCACAGTCCAGTAGCCCAGCAGAGGGCATAAGTCCCACTCCTGGGCTTCCTGGGGTGACAGCCACGCCCACGGTTTGTAGGAGCTGAATCCTAGGGGGTAGCCACAGATTTATACCTGACCTGAATCCAGCAATTCTTTTAGGTTGAAAGGTTCAAAATTAGAAAGGGCTTTGTGAAATTAAAAAAAAGAGTCAAGCAATGTCAGTGCTGTATTTTAGCACACAGAAAACAGTTTTAAGTGGGGCTAGTTGAAATTTGTTAATGCTAGCCATCATCATGAGCATTAGCCTCAGACCTCTGAATAGCCTTAGAGGATAATCACAAATAAAATATATTGCAGTGTGATGAAGTTATTGATGACTGGTCTAATGAGAATGTGAACAGAAACAATAACCATATTTCAAAATGGGTGACCCATCAGAGATTTTTCTGTTAGCCAGGAAAAAAAAAAAAAAGCAGAGGGACAGAAATTGTATACATATTACTTTAATTCCCGATTTGGTGATATCTGACCTATTCCAGCTGATTATAGGCAATTTTGTCAAGGGTCAAAGCAGTCAGAGAGTTCAGTGGGCAGTTCTCATAGCACCTCACTACATGTCCAGTGACCTATGGACACTTTCTGAGAGTGCAAAATATATCTTTGAAAATAAGATACTGAGTTATATATATCAAGATATGTTAGGGATTCAAACAAAGCACATCATGAAGGTAATAATTTGTCAGCTCTCTTCTCTGAGAAGCTTTTAATTTTCATTTTGTTAACATTATGTTAATATTTATGGTTTCGCCAAAGAAAAGAACATCAGAACTTTTCCTGCCCTTTAGAAGGAAACTTTTTCATATTATTTATTATGATTAAGAAGGTTTAAATGTAGCAATCTATGCCCACTTAAATTATTTGATTATTTTATTCTTTTCCATTTTCTCTGTGCTGTTGTCTTACTCATTTGTATGTTATAAAAAGGCATTGGAGATTAAGCTGAGGAAAATTACACCAATTTTCTGACCTGTTTGCTAATATAATATTTACATTGCTGTTGTAACTAGCTAACCCTCCATTATCATGAGCTTCAGCTGTTTACATCAGATCTTAATTTTATCATCTTTTCTCTAACTACAGCTGAGCTGATTAATTTAACAATGTAAGGCGTGTCTGATTACTTCCTCTGGAAGACAGAATGCCACTGCATCAACTCTTAGCATCAATCTCAGGAAGTGTTTTATTCAGTGTGTAATGCTTGTTGTAGCTGTACTTTAGAGATATACATTTTTGTTAGACCCAGTATCTTGGTTTTTCACCTAAGTAGTCCTGTGCTTATTTGCTTAGCTTTATACTTAAAGGTTAACTGCAACAAATGCTTAATGCTAGGGAATTTTAGTGTAACTGCAATGATGGCATATGGGTAAAAGGAATGGATCTATCACAGGTTATATATGAGGCTTAAATATGCCCATAAAGAAGATGGTTTTGAGGAAAACAGTGGTTTATAAACTCAGTTAAAGAATGGTGCTTAAGCAAATAAGACAGGCAGAACTGAACGATACCTCTCTGCACAGGAAGAGTTCCCTGCCAGAACAACAACAACAACAAAAAAAACCCAACCTTTTTTTTTAGCTTTCCAAGGTCTAGAAGGTCTCAATGTCTTAATAAATGTAAAAGCTAAATTAGTGTAACTTCTAGGAGTGTCCTACTTCTAGTAAGAGTTGTCCAAGAGAAGCCAGGAAGCAGATGTATGCTCAGTTCTGAGCCAAATCAAAACACCACCATAGACACACATTTTGCTAGTTAGATTGATCTTAGCAGGAATGATCTCTCTGAAGTTTTCCAGGAGACCTTTTCATAATCAAGTAGTGATCAAGCCAGATATTCTCTTCTTGCAGTCAGGTATCCTAATCACAAGCTAGAGTGCCACTGGTGTACGTTTCTTTCTCTGTCACTGTCACTGAATAAAAGACACTCTTAATTCTTTTCACAATTTCAACAAAAAGCATCGAGGCAGTAGTTGCTTACAAACCTCTGTAAGCTGGCAATCAGATTATCCTTCTTGTAGGTGAGCTAAGTAGGTTCAAGGCCTACTAAACTGTATTTCATGTAGGTATCTCATATTCTGAAAGCTATTAACACATCTGCACTGTGTCTGCTTCCCTGCAGTAATACGGTCAAAATAGTTAAATGTTATATTTCTCTGCCTTGTTTAATCATATCCACATGGCCAAAAGTCCCCAGTCATCATATTGGCTCTTAGGAATACTTAACTCTTTCCATATACTGTGGAAGAAGCTCCGGCCCTTCAGATAGAGAGCTAGCCACAACTCTCAGCTAGAGACCAATACCTTAATTCCTACAAATAGTATAAGCAGTTATTCATCAGCTGATCTTAACTGTATTCCTGATTCCAAAAGGTCAAGCAGTCATCCAAAACTCGGGTTTATAAGCACTAGTAAAAATGGCAAAGTGTTTTGAAGCTGACTGAGTATAAAAACATACTTAAGGAAATCTTCAGGTTGACCTCTGACACATTCCAAAGAATTGGAGTTTCAAGTCAGAGCAGCAGTGTTTACTTTTACTGTATATCGTTCTGCTTCATGTTGAAGAACATACTGAAAACCAAAATAATTTTAATAATCTGTCTCCTAAAACACAGTAAAACAAAAGCCACATAATAGAACTAAAAAATTTACATATATACTGACTGAATTTAAATAAAACTTTAAATAATGAGTGGCCAGACATGGCTAGGTTCTTTCAAAGAAAATCCTTTTGAGAGAAAATCAAAGGAGAATGAAGTTAGATGATGCCTTCAATCTAGCTCATTTCTGGTTTTATATTGCTGAGTATCAAACTGATGACAGGTTTTTCTGTTTTCTTTACAATCGATACTGATATACAGGATTCAAAATACAGCTTTTTCAGAGGGCAGGGGAGAGAAACGTCTTCCCACTCTCCCAAAACACACACACACAGATATAGACATCTTTTCATATAAAATTTTCATATTGAATTAATCTTTTATTCCTTCTTGGCAATTTTTATTTCAATTCTTGTCTTGAGCAACAAACTGTTTTAAAATACCAAAAGGATAAATAAATATAGCCATTTATTTAAAAAAAAAAACCACAAAACAAAACAAAAAATCCAAACCTGCATAAATTACTGATAGTTATGCTGCTGTGTATTAGGAATTATAAATGGGTAGAGGAACATTTTGGCAATGTTTAGCTCAGTTGTCAACAACAGCTGTTTCACTAAGTGGTCTACCCACCAACTGAAACTTTAAAAATATGTGGAAACCAGATATTATAAACTTGTACGTTTTCCTTTGACTCCCCTCTTCTAAAGAAAAGTAGATTCTTTGCTTCAAATTAGGAAAAAAAAAAAAAACAAACACAGAATGCTTCATAACTGAGAGTCTACCAAAAGAGAAATATTTTTTAAAGTATTTTAATTGTTGTTTGTCAAACTAGGATTAGCATTTTAAGGAAATCATAGAAGTGGAGCAGAAAAGCAGGAGAATGGTTTGGATGGAGCTTTGAGCAACCTGGTCTAGTGAGAGGTGTCCTTGCCCATGGCAGGGGGTGTGGAACTAGATCTTTAAGGTCCTTTCCAACCCAAACAATCCTATGAATGCTGCCACACAGCCTAATAAAGTAATTTCTTTCAAGAGTCATATATTACATCCCTCTGTCCAGCATCTTAGTATTCAAGCCAGTATGACTCTAAAATATAAAATCTCAGGGATTTAACCGATTTACCACTAAAGTTGCTATGTTAACAACACTATCATTGGAAGCTAGTGATTCCACAGGGAATTATTCTGAAGAAATTAGTACCTGAAAAAGTAAGGTTAGCACATTTTCTTCTTATCTGAAAGAGTGAGTATTCCCCAGTGTACATACTGCTCAAAATTTTGGGAAGCAAGTGTAAACTAGTGTGCTAGCACTGCCTAATTTAGTAATGCTGACATAACTGCAGCTGTGATCTGTATTATGAGTATCTAGGTATATACAAATTAAGTCCTATATACACAATTTGAGAAGTTGTAAGAGTTCCATGACAGTGGACTAACACAATGTAGTTAGTTTAACAGAGTTCTAATTCTGTAATATGGAAGAGAATCCAGAATGAATAAGCAGTTTCTAGTGGCCATTACAAATAATGGCACCGATGGAGCATCAAGACTGTTCACAGCAATCGTGGTCCACATGGGTACTATGAGGTAGGCTGCAGGATACATGAAGTAATGGAGGAGTGTTTTTAGGAAACAATTGCAATTGCAACAGAATTGGACTGCTACTAATGTAGAAGTTGCTGCAACAGGCAGAGTCCTGCTCTTTCTCCTACCTTTGTGCTAAACTTTTTATTTCATGCTTTTTTAACCTGTTTTATAAATCTGTTTTTGTGTTTCTAACCACTTGTGCTTCCACAAAGTTTGAGTTTTGAGCTTGTATGCTGTAAGACTCAATACAAACCTTAGATGGTTGGGTTTTTCAGCTTGAATACTGCACTCTAAAATGTGGCACCACACCCATTGGCTGTATACAAAAGGAGGTTTAAAATTGATGGGAGAGTTAACATTCTTCCAAACCTCATTCTGGAGCATGTATAATTATGCTCAGTCATGGTTAGAAGCTATTTTAAAAGGAAGTGTTGCCTGCCTTTTGAGGTTTTTCTATATACATATAGTTTAGGCATGTTGGTCTTTCTTTAAAACTGCAGCTTTATTATTCATGATGGAATAAGCAGCATTAGCACACTGTAAAGCACAGAAAATAAGACAAAGCAGGTGGGCTTTTCCAGGTTTCTGTATCCACCTTGCCACTGGTGGACTTTGTATAAAGCTTCAGTTATCCTGGGACTCCTTGTTTAAATGTGTAAAATTGAGCTTGCAGTTTTTAAACCTATACAGCTGTTGCAGTGATTATTTGTTTACATAAAAATGTGCTTTCTTCTGTAAACTTCTGAATCTCAGGTATTAGATAGTTTAATATATTTTTCTTTATTACCTTTTAGAGATAGTAGCAATGTAGGTTTAACTGAGGACAGAACCTAACACATAGTAAATATTGTTTATGCTTTATTTATATTTTCTCAAGACTAAAGTTTCTCTGCCTATCAGTTGAAACATTTTAGTATTGAACTTACTGCCATTCCTTCCTTTTCTCAAAGTCTCTCCCAAGTTATTACCTCTAACAAATAGTTTTATTTATAAACCACCATTTTCTTGCTAAAAAAAAAAGAGGTCTTTATTAAATGTTATTTTTGCTATAAAACTATGACCCACTTCAAATGTGTATTCAATCAGTTTTAAATAAACCTTCATTTAATAGGCTGTCCCATCTCCACGTCTGGTACACTACTCTTGATTCAACTTTTTTCCAGCCACAGCCCCCTTAAAAAATATTCTTCTGTTAACAGAACAGGAAGTTCCTTATCTTCTAAAATTGTGTGACTCCAAATTTAATTACATGCTTTAAGTGAATCGAAAATTTGCCTTGCTCAAATAGAAATTACTTGGGCTGGTACAAGAAATTTCAGGGCCTGTGGCAGACAAGCCAGATGATATGATCTAACCTTCAATTCTTTAAAAAGATGACAAGTGACTTAAGAAGCCAAAAGAAGTAGCCTCCCAGTAAGCAGTTGCACTTGTTTTGTTGATGACCCTCCTCTAAGGGATTGTGCTGCTCAGTGTTCTCATATAGTTTCCTAAGTTCCAGTATTTCAAGTAAAATTAGGACTGCTGCAGCTCCTCCTCTTCCTTTGGCTTGCAGTCATAATGATCATAAAAGGACCCACCTAATTCCAGTCCTTCCAGTTGTGGGGTAATCAGGTAATTATGCAGATTACAGAAAAATGAAGGGGGGGATGTGTGCTATGATACAAAAGATTTCTTCCTTTATTTGAAAGCAAGTGATTGTTTAGTGCTTATATTATTTAGTGCTTGATTTCTGTCCAAAGGAAGATACATTCCCTTCCTAGGATCAGAGATGGAGACATTACAGAGAATTAACTACTTTGCTTTACATTTTGCTTCTATTTCATTGGATGCATATGCAAAACACATTTGAACACATCCATAGGCAAACTATTTGTTCCTTCAACAAAAAAACAATAAATGAAAAATACTTCTTGATTGGAAGTGAAGAAAATGAATCTTTAGTAGCATCTCAACACACAGTTATCCTTGAACATCTGTGCATTTGAAAGAGTGATGTACAATACTGACTTTAAAATAAATAATGTACAGGTGTTTCTTTGGTGGTTATCAGAAAGAACAAATCTAAACAAAAATTTACAGAATCTTCCAAAATAAACATTAATTTGAATTGCTTATGTAATTAAGTTTGGGTATGCCTCCCTTTGACCCTCCAATCTAAATAAAACTTAGCCACAAGCAAAGATTATTTGTTCCTGGCAAATACTTCCTAGGGATTACACAGTCCATAAACTAGTAAGGCTTTATCTTTTTTTCTTTCTGAGAGAGGAAATAACTAGAGCAACATTAAAACATTAGTGTGGCATTAAAGAATTCCAATCAGAATTAGGAAATGAAAAGGTCAGAATTCTTACAGCAATATCAAATCACCATTAAGTATGCAGATCTTACGTCCAGACCACACATAAAATTCAGAATACTCTGTGTATGGAGTGCTGTTTTGCTCTGTGAAGTAAAAATGTCAAGTATGCATAAGCTGTTTATTTTAAAAGATAATCTGAATATGATCACCATAAAATTTTGTATGCAACACCATATTATTTCTTTTTTTTGGGTGCCATAGTCCCAAAATAAAGCTAGACAAAATTTCTACCATTCAACATAATTTAAATGAAAATACTTCTGTTAAAGTAACTGAGATACAATTAGAATGTGCTAAGTTTTACACCATAAAAAGGTAAAAATGTATTTAGTACCTGCCATCTAAAAGAGTTCCATGATCACTGTAAAGTGGCTATTTGGGAATAAGTCTGTTTGTTTCTGCAAACTTTGAAAGGCTCATCAGTGAAAGCTACAACATCAAATTGAAACTAGGAAGTTACGAAAAAAGGTTTCAAAGGAATGAACTACTTTCTTACTAGTCAACTTTTGGCTGCTGTTTTTTGAGATCACCTATAACTTGATGCTATACATATTTTAGGATAAGTGTTTAATAAGATTCGCGCATCAATAGTTGAAGAGAAACCTTTTCTTTTTAAAGCTTTATTATGAGTGATTCCTTGCTCTCATTTTTTCTTGCTATCTCGCACCTCCTGATGCATGTTAGGAAGACCTGTTACACACAGCATTGCCACCTCCCTTATTCTCTACAGCAAATGCAAAGAGAATGTCAGTTCCATCGCTGCTAGTGCAAACGGGGGAGTTCATGACACTTGATGTATGAATTTTATGATGGCATCTCATATGCAGTTAAAACTTTTTCTCCTTTATACATAGAACAAGATTCTTCATACATGTTATTTTAAAGCATACAGCCTCTCTCTGTGTTTAGGATTAGATGAATTTTTCTAGAAGGCTCTTTGTGAAATTCAGTAAATACAATAACATTATTAGGAATTAATTTTCTTTTAAACCAAGGAAGCAATTTATGTATTTTGATCAGGTCATTTTCCTTGTGTTAAAATAAAACCAAGAGAAAGACCAAGGCTTAAGACTGACAAACTCATTGGTGGCCTAGTTTTCAATTTCTACAATGGAAATTATGCAACATTTCTATATGACTTGAAGATTCAGTGAATTCTGTAAGAGTTAAGTATCATCATCTTCCCTGAGTACTATCATAGTTACAAGGTACTGGGACTTCATGTTAGCAGCTACCTTCAGACTCAACTGTTTTCTCATCTTTTTCTGTCAATGAGTCTACAAATCTTCTGCTCATAAGTGTCCTGAATGTGTCTGCTCTTGTCCATAACAGATCCACAGTTGTCCATAACTGTTAAGGGAATATAAAGCCTATAGAATCATAAACTCTTTGTTAGTTTTGGGGAAAAGTATTCTTAAACCAGTAATTGATACTGCAAAGAAGCATAAGCTAAAGTCTTCATAATTACAAGATATATGAATTGTTCTAAATTGTTTATATTATATAGTAGAAGTGGCATTTGTTGCCTTCCAAGTAGGCCATGTAGAAAACTTAATAATGTGTTTGTCACGATGGCCCAGATTTGAGAATGCATTTAAAATCTTACCTTCAGAGATGAGAGTCCTTGCTTCTCACTGGAAATCAAACTGTAGCTGGTGGCTAAACATTAGCAGATAAGCAAACATTTTACTGAAAATCGACCAGCATGTGGTGCACTTACACTCTGTGCATACTCCTTGGGAAATTACATCTTTTGGCTGATTTGGAAGTATCTGGTATGTTTCAGGTGTAGCAAATCATGATGTTAGTGATGACAGTTCTCTAATTCCGTTACCCCTAATCCCAACCACACTGCAAAAGCAAAGAGTAAAGATGAGAGACAATCCAACAGCAAAGAAAGATACCCAGAGTCTGCTTGACAAGTGACACATACTCAGTTCTTCAGCACTGTTGAGTCTCTCTTTGATCCCATGTGACTTAAGATACCAGATTTCTGGTATTCACTTCTTTCCTACTCATAAATTCTCTAGCTAATCCCTCCCTCAGCATTCCCCCTCCCTCAGTACTTCCAGGGATGGTTTTTTTGTCTCTCAACAATACTTTCAGAAACTTCCTAGTTCCCAAACCATCTGTGTGGCTGGATTTAAGCTGTTTAAAGGGTGGATAGCTCCTGTGCTGATTAGCCTGGAACAGACAAGGGCTACCTTCTACTCACCTTTCCTTTGATGGACACATAACTTAGGGTTTTATCCTCTCCCAAATGTCCAAATGCCATAGAAATCTTCACAGCTGAGGAAGCAGACACCTCACCGCAAACAGAAAGGTTGTGAAAGTAAGCTCTAATACAAGCAGACCAGTCCAACAGGTCATCACACCATTGACAGGATAAAGAACAAAACATTAAGAGGTGAACAAATAAACAGGTAACAAAATCTGCATTTTATTTTTAAGCCATTTAAAACATTTAGAGACAATGAAGAGCCAATAGACATACAATAAGAAAAAGTTATACAAAATCATACGTGAATTCTGTCTTCACCTTGAATAGCGTATACAATTCTGCAGCTTCTCCCCCATCTCAGTAAAAATAGAACTGGTCGACAAAGGCATAGAAATGCAATTTCAGATTAGCGAGTTAAAATGGTAGGAAAGTAGTTTTTTATGAAAAGGGCACTTGCTTCTGTTTATGACAAACCCTAGATTATAACAGTAGGCAAACAAAACCACAACTCTCTTTGAATTCAGTATGGATGATTTTCCCTGTGCATTTGCATAGCGTAGTTAGTGATATATGAAAAAAAAATAATTATCAATGAATTTGTCATTGCAGTGGAACAGGACTACTGCCTTCCCTGCCTGCAGGGCATAATTTCATTAAAACCTTTAGGCAAAAGGGAAGTGTTACGGGAGTCTCTTTCCCTGGCAGGGTGGAACTGCGAGTTTGAAGCTATCTGCTATCACATCACAAAAATAGGCATGTCCTATTAAAGCAGGTTGCTTTGGACCATCTCCAGTTGATTCATTAATATCTAAGGATGGAGTTTCCATAGCCTCTCTGGGCAAGCTGTTTCAGTATTTGACCATCCTTTGTAAAAAAAAAAAAGAAAACAATTTGTTTCCTATACTGATTTTCCCATGTTGTAACTTGTGATCATTGCCTCTTGTGCACCTCTAGGAAGAATCTAGCTCCATCTTTTCTCCACCCTTCCATTAGGAAGCAGTAGACAGCAGTATGACCTCACCATCATCTTTAAATCTAAGTAAATCCAGCTCTCTCAGCTGCTGCTTATATGTCATGAGCTGCAGCCCCCCGAAGAGTTTGAATGCCTTCACTAGCTTTACTTTAGTATGTGAATGCCTTTCTTAAAACAAGACACCGAACTCCAGATGTAGTCTCACAAGTATCAAATAGAGGGGAAAAATCACTTCCAAAACTATCAAGTACACTCAGCTTGGACAGTGCAGCTGAATACATTTGCTGCAAGGGCACACTATTGACTAACATTCAACTTGTTCACCATGACCTCCAGCTCCTTTTCTACAAAGCTGTTCTCTATTCAATCAGTTCCTGACCTGTCCTGCTGCATAGGGTTATGTCAACCCAGATGCAGGGCTTTGCATTTGCCTTTGTGGAACTTTGCGAGGTCCCCAAGAGCTCATTTTTCCAGGTCCGTTTGAGTAGCAGCCCTGCCCTCCCATGTATCAACTACTCCCCCCAATTTGGTATCACCCACAGACTTGCTGAGAGGTCACTTTATCCCATCATCCTGGTCATTACATCAGCTATTTCAAGAATCCAAGGTGATGTAACCTATATAAAAGAGTGCAAGTCAAACATCCTTCCAGAGATATGATAATTATTTCAAATTTTGTTTTAAGAGCCAGAAATTATTTATAGAACCCTCCCCCAGAATTTTCCAGTCTGTTGCTTTGTTCAAAGACAGACAATATATTTCTGTATCAGAAAAATGGACAGAGTTGCATCAGCATATACATGCTGCTCCAAGAACATGCTTGCAATCTTGTTATTTCCTGGGTGATTGTATGCACAGGGTGGATGTTGTGCTAGAAGCCGTTACACTTAAGGAGCAGAGGGTAGAATCTGGGACAGAACAAAACCAAAAAAAGACAGATGAAAAAAGAAAACCGTAGGAGTAATTTAGTTCTTCTGCATACATTATAACTGTAAACCAGTTTCAATAACATTTATTTAATAATAACCTTTCCAGCATGCAACTGTCTGTTATGGGCACCTATGCACTAGCACAGTATTTTTGCAGAATGGACAGAATAACATCACTGCCAAAGGGCATATAAAGGACAGCACTACAAATATAGGCCCCCAAATTCTCTCAGAATATATTATGCTACTCATAGGCTTACTATTCCCAAAGACGTGACAAGGGATACTATAGGCTGGTAGAGTCTTAAATCAAAGTTGGATTTTGTTCTGTATGCTAGAAGTAGGTACGAGATAATACCTGTACTTTGGAAAATACTATAAAATGCCAGAATTTTTTCTAATTTTCTGCATGGAGCTTGGCTCTCCAAACTATGCTTTATAACTCTCTCATAGTTTTTAGAACATCCCCAACAACACAAGCTGAAGAAAATATTGGCAAACAGGAAGCATTGGATGTTAAAATGAATTAAGAGAAGATGGAAGGACATGAAGGAGAAGAAAGCCAGCCAAAGCTCTAAAAATGCGAATGAAGGCACTGAATATTTCCAAACAAATACTTGAATTAGCAAGGCTGGGCTTTTTTTATGAAGACAACACTGGTATAGAAGGTGATTGTGTACTACTTGGACGTTCAGTATCTGAAGGAACTTGTAAGGGATGTATTCCAGGCCAATTCTGTGTTCCAATCCAATGTTTAAAAAACATGGGGTAACGTGGGGACATTTGCCAAGCATAAAATTCAAGTAAATACAGTCAGTTGACTTACTGCCGGGAAGCAGCTCTTCAGTTGTAATTATTCTGATATCTTCACAGTGAGGCATGCATTTTCTTTCCTTATTTTCCTCCAGGAGTCAATGCCACAGAAGACCCCAATGTGGGAGTTGGGCTGGGATGCAGAACACCAAGGTGCAGTTTTTCCAGCTCTGCCCCAGCCATCATATCACACCTTCAGTAAATCACCCTGCCAGCAAATCATTCCCATCTCTAACAATGGGAAAATAATTAATTTCACCAATCTTTGTTAGTTCATTAATTCAGTGGGAAGCAAATATGTCATATAGCTTAATCATCAAGTGTTTAATGTAGTAGGATCCCAATTTTCTAGGTCTTAGACCCTAGCACTTCTATACTTACCATCATTACTACTGATCTTCATAACAGCTAAATGTGGAATATATATAAATTTGACTTTAGGTAGGTGGCCAATGCTTTGTAATTTCTCAGTAAAAATAACTACTCTTACTAAATAAAAAGTGTCAATGGAACTGACTTGTTTTATTACTACAAAAACATTAGCTTTGCAGTTGTTTAGTCATCAGTAAACATACTGTTAGAACTGCTCTCAAAATCACTACCTTCACCTGCTCCCAGGGAACTGGATAACTTGCACTTACATTAACCATAATTTTAGACCATTCTAGCACTTTCCATCAACATTTTAACATTCTCTTACCATCTTTCTGCATGTACAGAATCACAGATGTTGAGAAATGTGGCTTTTACAACTACCTTAATAAGTTTGCCCTTAATATTGTTATGCTGTGAGAATGCTCCTCAGTACAACTATGTCTCAATTATATGAATCTATTCCTCAGATGTAAAAAAAAAAAAAGTAATTAAAGCAACCATTGAGCACATACAATCTTGTTTGAGAAAGTATATTTGAAAAGCAAATACCTTTCCCTAGTATAGCTCTAGTTGATGAAAGAATTCATCAATAAGAAGGAAAATGCCATTTGTCACATATGACTTATACCAGTTATCAAATACTTCAGACAAAAGGAACACTACAAAAAGCAAATATGACAGGTCTGCACTGACATGTAAGTTTTTATATAAAAATGTAAAGGGAATTTTAAATCCCATTTAAAAAGAAATATCACTGTATCATTGTAATCCCTATTAACTTCCAGTCTGTTACTAGTATGTTTTCTTAGCCATATGCCATGGCAAACTACCTCCCCCTCTATATAAGTATTTCTTTCTATCAGATTTCTCCCCCTCCTGCTTCAATTTCACCAGATGTTCTCCTTTAAACTTTTATTACAACTCGTAGGAAACAGAACTCCTTTGCTTCATCATGTCATGTGGTTTTTGTCACTTCACATCTTTGTCTACTTTCTGGTACAAGCAACTATAGTCTGAGCATGTCAGTCTCTCATGATTTTTCAATGGTTTTAGTACTTCCTTCAGAGGAGATGTATCAACTGCAGTAATCCAGCATCAAGAGCACTAACCCGTTGCGTCAGTCAGTTTCCTGAGGAACAAACATGAAATTAATTCCTCTTGCTCCCCTGGATACTGTTTTCATTGTCATATCCAATGGTATGCTGGATGGGATACTGTTCAACTGGAAGTTTCACTAAACTACTGTTGAACACTATTAAAATGTTCTAATAGGTGCAACTTACTCACCGGAAGAGTAGGTAAACAAATGCAGTATAAGTGACAGTATGAAAATAGAGTAACAATAATTAGTGATGTGACTCTATGAGTAATAAGCAAAATTGCTTTGACCCAGTTGATGACAATAGCAACAAAATCTAAAACAAAAAATAAAATTAAACATAATTCTGTTATGTTTTCTGTTATGACTTGTACATTACCAAGACTTCTTGGGATCACTGACAACATTTATGGTTGCCACACATCCTGTTTCACTTGTGTTCTCGCCCACCTCTTGGGAAGTTGTTGGGAAGCACGGGGGCAGCTGTGCTCCAGTGTGTTGGTGAGAGCCAGAAGGCAGGGA
The DNA here is from genome assembly GCA_004320125.1 of Scolopax mira. NCBI lineage: Eukaryota > Metazoa > Chordata > Aves > Charadriiformes > Scolopacidae > Scolopax > Scolopax mira. The sequence goes on from BJBW01003051.1 coordinate 19,021, forward strand.
CAGCCTGGCCGGCAGCACATCGTCTCAGAAGCCACTTGGTATCGATCAGCAGCAAGTCACGGTCACGCAGCAGCTCTCCAGCAACTTTTGTCCCTTTGCAGAATACCAGCTCTTGAGCTGGAGACCCTGCTCTCTCCTGGTTTGTCAAGTCCAATCCATGATCCTTTCTGCTTCATGAAGAGTTTTTGCTGGGCTGGTGTGCCATTTCTGGTGTGCTGCACATAGTTGCACCAAGGTGTATCAGGCATACAAAGATATGAGAGTATCCTGCTTTAAATTGACTTGCTTCCACATTTATCCCACGCTACCCTAACTGCAGTGCCAACACAAACATTTCATAGGGCACGGATTAATGAGTATAACAAACAAATCCTATCTGTCTGTGCATGCTTTTTGTCTTTTGAAATCAGACCACATATGTTTCTCTACTTCTGATAACGAAAGGAATGATATAACACAGAAGTCAGAGCATTTTAATGCAGTAGTAGAATTATTCTTCATTATACCCAGGAATAAATGTTGTATTTCTTTGGTGAAAATACCATTCACAACAAAAAAAGTCTACCAGCCGCTCTCCAATAGTAAGACAGCATGACCAAGAACAACTTCTTGGAAAGTTCCATTTAAAAAACTTTCTTTTTCTCTCTTCTTCCTTATCCTAGGCATGTAGGCCTCAATGGGATCCCATGAAGGTCATAAAATAATGCCAAAAAAAACCCCAAAACCACACACACACAAGTCAATACCCAAAACTTCAGGGGTCCTGATTGCCTGGACAGCTGTCAGGAAAGGCACTGGTTTCAGTGCAATAATGTCTGATGGCATACTTGGAACATATGAACAGGGAAAAAAGTAACAGCAAAGCAAGTGTCTGTTGAGAGGGGCAATGAAACCACAATTGCAACAGGGTATCTGGCTGTAGGCTCCACAAAATAATACAAGAGCTGGACAGGGAACGGAAAAAATGTGAAGACTGAACAATGTACCCAAAAAAAGCCCATCTTGGTTGAAGGAAGATTAAAAGCTTATTTTAATTAAGCTACGAATACTCATAACCATTTTAGGAGTTAGTTGTTCTTTAGTTCTCCAACAAAGTAGCAACGAGGAGATGAAGCCTGGCAAATTCAGGGTACAGGTACAGCGCATGTGTTCTGCACTGGTTGTCATTAACTGCTGGAATAACTTAGAGTTCACTAACATCTTAACTCTTCGGATCTTAATTAAATTATCTAGGAAGTGGTGTAATTCAAAGAGAAATTATAGCTACCGGAGCAGGGAAGTCCTGGCAGAGTGGAAGCCCCTCTCCAGGGGAGCAAGCTGCCTTCCCGCGGGGTCCCCTGTGCCTGCGCGGCGCTCCGCGGCCCGAGTGACAGGTCCCGGCTCTCCCCAGCGACAGCTCCTCCCTTCTGGCCAGATGGACAGCGGAGCGCGGTCCTCAACCCCAGCTCTGGGGGACTCGACCCGGGGCAGAAAGCAGCCTTTTATAGCCGTGTCGCAGCCGCTCCGGCTCACACCTACACGCCCTGCTCCCGGAGCCTCTGCCGGAGCCCGCAGCCCTGCCTGCCCCCCGGAGCCGCGCAGACCATGGGACCCCGCCACCCGCCGCTGCCCCTGCTGCTGCTGCCGCTGCTGCTGGCGGCCGGTGAGTAGAGCCGCCGCGGCTCCGCCGGGGGCCCCGGGGCGTCCAGCTGCGCCTCCCGGCTGCGCTCCCCACACCCGGAGGGACGGGGCTTGGGTGCGTCTCGGAGGAGGCAGGAGAGGGCGCAGCGTGGGGAGAAAGGGCGAGGGAATACCTTCTCGCTCTGGAAAGAAAGACTTTGGGATAGTGTCTAAGGCGCGGGGGTAACGCCACCGAGCAGGACATAGAGAGATGCTGGCCGATGCCCGGCTGCTCTCGGCATGGATGTGCGACACGGGAGTGGTGCCGGGGGCTCTCACAGCATTTTCTGAAGTTCAAGTGCAGGCGTGTTAGAAAGTTCAGGATTTAAAATCAGACTGCAGATCCCACGTGTAACGCCAGCCCTCCTACAAAGCCAGTACCTTTAGCAGGCTTTTCTCCTGAGTGCTGCCTCCAAGCAGGTCAGTTACAGAGCAGTTCCAAAACTAGGAACTGCCAGAACCGAGATTGCCTACAAAACCATATCTGTCTTATTCTGAGAGAATGAGTCAGTCTTTATGAATAAGTTATTATGTGAGAATGTAATTAAAGGACCCCTGCCTCACACCTAAGCAGAGCCAACTACTCACTTTGCAAGTATCTATTTTTTTTTTTTTTGTCTTCTCTGTACTATTTATTAAGCTGTATTAAAGACCAGTTGGGATAATTTACAGTCCACTTCCTCATAGGTTTTCCGAGGTATTCATCAGTGTAGTATCTGAGTGTACTTATTTCACACTTCTGTGAAACTGTATTATCATCCCTTTTTTTAGATAGGTAGGTGGGCTGACATGAAAAAAATCCACTAATTTTAGGTTCCCATGGTGACATGCCAGAAACCAATTTTACCTACAGTTATTTAAACTTATGTGGAACTTCAACTAGTCCAAGCCTGGTTCTCACTAAGCGTTGCAGCTATTTGTGCTCCAACCTCAGGATGTTCAGCAGGGTGGGAGCCTAGCATCAGTAAACAGCAATAGGCATTGTTTTAACGTGATTAAACTAACCTCACGCTAAGCCTTTGTGACAGCTGTAAAGCTAAAATCCAGTTTTCCAGAATAGAATTAATTAAGAGATTCTCTTTTGTCTTCTTGCACTTTTTTTTTTTTATACCTATTCCTACCCAGCTTGCAAATTCACCAAACCAAATCTTGCAAATAGAAGGATCCTAAGGCCTCATTCATTCTGTGCAGATTCTGTGCGCAGAATGAAGCAGGGTCTGGGCATGAAGGCAATCACATAATTAAGGACCATAAGTTAAGGTTCTTGCATAATGGGGCCAACTTAAGCATGCCCCTGTTATTCCTGCCGCATTGTGATCACTCTCCAGGCCTTGTCCTTTGCACAGCACAAACCTCAGCAAGAACATTGAGGAAAGCAATAAAAGGCTGTTTCACTGCTTCTGTCAGCCTGGAGTGATCATTACAGAGAGCCTGGCTTCTGTCCGATAGTTCTGAGTCAGGCATTTCAGTCACCCACTCCGCAGGCAGGGAGGAGGAAGGGAAATGCAATCTGCCTGTTTCTCAATGCTTGGTCCACAGTATCAAAATAGGCAAATTTATCATTTCAAACAATGTACCTGTGACCACAGTTTGTGGAGATAACATAATAGTATTTTGGGCAACAAGATGAGGCAAAAAAGACCATTCATGGTGGCTTATGAAGCAAGAGACAAAAATCTAAGAAAAAAAAAAAACACAAACCAAAAAAACACACAGTTCAAAGGTTTCCACTTCCGTGGAATCACAAAATCTGTTTATTTCAAAGTTTCAAGTTCTGAACTACTGGAGCACTATGACTGGACAAGGTGAATAGCACTATAGGAAATCTTAAACATCTTTAACATAGTGTTCTGTAGCCTCAGACTTTGAAAGAATGGCTTAAAATTTCTTCTAAAACCCACAAAACATCATAGAATTTACTAGATGCTAATGATTAACATAGTTTCATAGCATAATTATGCAAAGGTGTGCACCTCAATAAAAATATATAGCTGCAAAAATAGTTATTATGTTTGCATTGTGCCCATTGCAAAGAATAAAATGTTATGGGAAATATCACCTTTCACAAAAAATCATGTGTTTTGCAATTTTTTCCCCCTCTATGCATATGGAAATTTAAGGGACTGTATTTTTAAATCCTATTGCAAGATGACTATGAAAAAGGGAGAGTAGGAAGATACAGTGGAAAACATCTTGTAAAGACATAACAATGTACAGCAACTAGCACATTCTAAACTCTCAAGTGCTTATCCAGGCAACTAACCAAGTTCAAACTCTCCAAATGTGGCAGGGCTGCAATTTGGGCAACAGGATTTAGAGTTTTAAAACCAAGCTCAACACACATTTAATGTGATTAGTTACTGTTACTTTCTCTCAGGCTGCCTTTAGTGTTTGCTTAATTTCATTCTTCAGAAAATCATCTCAGGACTTCTGATCTCTCTGGCTTAGTCATTACAATCACAAAGATGACTGCATAGATTTGTTTGGGGTTATTTCTTTCCCCATCTGCTATTTCATGGTGCCTAAAGTAGCCTTAGGACTGGCAAGGTTTTGGTTTCCCTTCAACCTTTACTTTTAAAACAGCTACATCTGATTCAGTTAAATATGAGCTTGCTGATGGACTAATCTCTTGTAAGTTTTTTTTCCTCTCCCAAATATCTGTCTTTAAAGTTTTTTTTCAAGAATGAGAACAGCTGAAACATTCTAAAAGTTCCAATTCGTATTATGCCATAAACACTGGAATCAAATATTAAAATAATACTAGACTCAAATTAAAACAAGACTAGACTCAAACTGTCTAACTAAAGTATGTTTAACTAAACTAAGCTAACATGGTATGTTGTATACTTTAATATACTTATTTCCTCTGACCTCTAGATATCAACACAATGTAGTTTTGATTTTTTTCATACATATTATAAGGCAATTAAATTAAAATAAATGCAATCTAGTTCCCTCCCTTTTTCCCCACTCACAATATTGTGTTCAATATAGCTATATACAACCTGCAGGACAAAACCAAAAACCAGGCTATGCATAGAATGAGGACACTATTCTTCCAGGAATGCACAATCAAACCTATAGGAATGCTCTCGGCCATAAAGCTAAATGCAAAGTCCTCATAAAAACAAACAAAACCACACAGATTTTAAAAAAGCATATCTTAATCACAAAACATTTGAAAATACAGAGGATGTCCCATTGCTCTCTAACCGTATGCCACAGAAGCTCTGATAAAATTATTTGCAAATTTTGTTGTGTTGCTAATACACTAATGGTACCATCATCACCCTGATACTCTTATTGTTTCCCTAGTTCTATGCATTCTAGGATGGTCTTTCATTGCTTTTATTAAACTCAGGTTACAAAGCTGTTAGGACAGAAACTTTTCCTTTGGTCATATGCAGAGTATCTACTGTATAATGCAGCCTTGGTTTACATCTGGACATCCAGATGCATAAATAAACTGCAAGATAAGAAGTTTATGTCCTTAAGTTACATGGCACATTTTAAAGACATACTGGAGCTCCTCAGGGAGCAGACAGTTAATCACTCCTAGTTTACATGGATTTAAATCAAGGCACTGGGATTTGTCCACAGTTAACAAACAATTTCACTGAATTTCACAGAATTTTTAGAGTTGGAAAGGACCATAGAGATCATCTAGTCCAACTCCCCTGCTGAAGCAGGTTTGCCCAGAGCTAGAGCATGTCACTCAGGACGGCATCCAGGCGGGTCTTGAAAATCTCCAAAGGAGACTCCATGACCTCCCTGGGCAGCCTGTTCAGCGAGGCTGTGGAGTCTCCTTCTTTGGAGGGGAAGAAACCAGGAATATGACTTGTAATATTCTCTGATGAAATCAGGAATGTGACTTGGAAATTCTTAGCTTCCTCTTCCTGTCTTGTAGCTCACTGACACCATTCTTCTCCAGTTGTCAGGAACTGAGACACAATGTAAAAATTCTTCACTTTCTTCAGAATCACTAACGTCATGCAGAAAACCACCAGCTTTGCCATTAGCCACTGAGACGGTTCCTTCAGCCATTACTGGTTAGCTACAGGAGCCTACCCAAATCTGACAAAATATTTCAGAATATGAGTAGTTGTCATTTGTAACACTGCAGCCTTGTTACAGCTTTTTTTTTTTTCTGGGAATTTACTAACAGTCAAGATAATGCTTCCAATGCTACCGTAAAGATAAGAATCTGGTTATACTCAAACAAGCGCTTCTGATACCCAGATCTGAAACATCTATTCCAAGCTGCAACAGGAGATGATACCTGCCAGTTCCACATGACTGTTATTTTGACACCTAGAACTGCAGTTTCCGAAGAGTCCACCCAGTACATCTTATGGACGCCTTGGGAAAGAAAGAGAGGATTTATTTTTTGCCAAAAATCCTATATAACTAAACAGCAGATAATAGCCTGTAATGGAGCAAGATTCACTATCTTAGCAAGGAAGTTTTAGTGCAAATGGAACAGTTTTTAAATGAAACTGCAAGTGACCACATAGCCAATGTATCTTTTTTAACTCCTTATGTAACTGCTTTTAACCAATGGCCAAGGATGCACGTACAAGTTTAAGCACTCTTGCTTCAGCATCCTCTCCTCAGATCTTGTGCCCACAAACCAGGAGGGATTAAGATCTGCGAACAGTCACCAGTCAGAAAAGTACTAACTACTGTTCTAGGGAATCTAGCTATTTCCGTAAGTAAAGATTAGCTACAAGCATTCTTTCTAAAGCTTTTTCATTATTCTCTCACACAAACCAATTGTATTTCTTAATGAGATGATTTCATGAGGTGTTTAAATTCCTTTGTTTTATGAAATTATAAGTGCTGCAGGTCACCAGCATCCCACGCATTTTAAGTTACTCAACTGTGCTGGGAACAATGTTTTTCTGTCAGATCTTCCATTAACTGATTATAATTAATCATATGATCTATTATAATAGATTAGTCTATTAGTTAATCTATTATAATAGATTATACAGATTATATACAAAGTGTATAATCATATAGTTATTCTGCAGGAAAATAAGTATCAAAGCCTTCAATGACAAAGTCTAAATAATTTTTTTTTGCTGTCTCTCTCACAGATACTATCAGTTATTAAGTCTCAATGTCTTTTGCAATCTGTATCCACTACTGAGATTTAAGTTTTATAAGCTGTTCTCATACCAAAATAAATCATTAGTTTAATTAGTAAGACAACTCTAATCAGCAGCCTTCCACTAATTTGTTTTGTACTCATCCAACTTCTGAAAATTGCTGCAAATGGCTCGGAGCCTGCACTGCAAGGAAATGCTGCCCAGTACCACTAAAGGTCCTTGCTGTGTTAGCTCAGCCTGAAGGATGACATGGAGCCCTAAAAAAAACCCGTCATCTGATGTCTCAACATTTATCTGCTGCCCCAGACCTACTGCTTTAGTACTGACACAGCATAACTAAAATGAAGGTCCTAAATACAGTTGTGTTCTGGAGAAATAACAGTGAGAAACCCTTTAACGACAACAACCACCACAAAACCCCCAAACAATACGAAACAGAAAAAAAAGCAACCCTTCTAATTTCCCTGGAAATGACTCCAAGCACTCGCCCGTTTCCCTGCTCTACACCCACCCCACCCCCCATACCAGTTACATGGCTTCTTGGCTAAAGATGAGGAACAGCAGAACCCCATCATAGAGGACATATCCGTTCCAATGTAAAGCATTACATTCTACAAAATAAAACATGGGCAAAATTGCACATTATGCCAAGGAGAAAATACTGGAGCGCTTTGGGCATCTGTTTGTAGTGGACCTAGACCCCAGAACACACACTAGCCCTTGCCAGTTTTAAGACTGGAAGTGACTGAAGTCTGCTGCTGCACACTGCCTCGATGGGGGGAAACCACTGCAGTTGTTCGGGGATGCTGTTCAATATTCTGCTCACTATGGACTGCAGTAAAAAGGGACAGGGTCAAGCAGCGTATTCCCTAATAAGTGTCCAATAATAAGTGTCAAAAAAACCCCTGTATTATTTTCAAGTACTGACATTCATTATCAAAGTTTAAAAACAAACCGTAACTATTCTATATCTGCATGTTTGGTTCAATAAAAAAATAAAGACTTTTTCTTCCACAGTTTATAAAGGCACTTCTGGAGAACCCCATTTTAGAAATCGAAGAGGAATTCTTGAATTAGCTGGAGCCATTAAATGTACTACAGGACGATCTCCTTTTGCCTACCTACGCTATGGATGCTACTGTGGTCTGGGAGGAAGAGGATGGCCCAAGGACAGAGTAGACTGGTAGGAGTAATTATCTGAGTAACTAAGTGCTGAATGTATGATGATGACAGAGTAAAAGGACTAAAACACGAATTAGGCCTATTTAACATCAGTGAGGGAACGTATCTCAGAAACGTGCTCTCATCAACTAAGAAACTCTGAAGCATGAAAATCGTGTTACTGCAGATCTACATGACTCCTACCTGCCTTTAACTCCAACTCTCATTGTATTAATACTGGATTTACAGTGCAACTGAATCCCTTTGCTGTTGCTGTTTGGACAAGAGCTGAAGAACTAAAGTCTTTCTGGAAAAGCTTTAAGACTCAGACATTCAAGCTATCTATAAAATTAAAAATAAAAGAGTAACTGAAAAATCTTTTGAATCTACTTCCACCCATCCCATTTTATTAGTATTCAAAATAATATATAGAAAATTATGCAAAAGTCAACCTGTTGAAAATTAACTTTTGACTAAAAGGAATTAAGAATTGTTACTAAATTGTTACTAAAGTAATTCTAAAAACAGACTAGTACCAAATCTCAGCATATTGACTACCAGCAATTTAATTTATAATTGAACATTATCTGACAGGAAGACGATTTTCTGGTTACAATAGTTAAATAAAGGCTTTCTATTTTCAAGTTTATCATTATAACGATCCATTTCCCCACTGTATGTGACATCTTAAATTCTCACTTATCAGACAGGTATGTTGTAAATTAAAAGGATACATTTAGGGTAGAATACATGGAAAGTTCAAATCTGATTGGTTTGGGGTTTTTTTAGCATAAAGATATTAGTCATGATTAGAACTAAAATTTTTAGAATGTCTGACTACGTTTCAACTTTTTGAATGTGTAATCTGTTATTTTAAAAGACAATTTTGTAGAACAATTTAATAACTGGGAACACAAACAAAAAGAAGGGACTATTATTAGTTCTGATCCTCCATACACCTAAAGATAACGATGGAGAACCTGCAGTTTGCCAGTCTTTCGTTGTAGGCCATTTTTTCACTTTGGAAACGTCCCAAGTTTTGAGCTATATTGTGGGTTGTTTACATTCAGAACTACACCTGAAAACAAATGAAAATACAGAAATACTAATCTGAAATAAAGATGTCTGTGATGGAATTATTCAAATAATAGTTATTACAATTTAGATTTTTGCCTGCCACTTATGAACTTTCAAATAGAGACAATCATGCATTGCTCCCAAAAGACAGAATGTAAAATCCCTAAGCATCTATTTTTATTCAAAATGCTTAAAATAATGTAATTATAATGTAATGTAATTCTAAAAAGTTTTGTAAACACATGAAGATAGACTGCACTATGGCAGAACAAGCTGTATTTCCTGGTTTAATTACCTCAGTACTACTACAACAACTCACTCTATTTATTTATTTTTATGCATGAAATGGATGTATTGAGCTACTTCACGGGCCTGTTCAGCTGTTACATACTGCAGGACCTTTAAACAGAGATTCATGTGGAATTACCAAGTAATTATTTAATAAGCATAGGAAAAAACAGTAATTGCAAGTAAGACCTCACAGCACTGACTTTTTCTATTGCAGACAAATTCCTCAGGCAATCTAAACACCACCTAAACATCATATGCCTACTGTAATGTGATGGGTTTAGGCTACCAGGAAGAAACTGAATGTAGGATACTTCCTGTTCTTCAATTGAGACTTTAAAAAAAATAAAATAATAAAATAGTACAGCTAGTTCGCAAGCAAAAACTTACAAGCCATCTAATTTCTGATCCTTGCTACCTCCTCATCTTGCTATTCTGGGTTTGTAGTGACTATACACCAGAAAAGTAATTCTTTTCTTAAGCGTTAAAATATGCCAGTAAAGCTTACGTGTATGTTCAGTTCCACAATATTATAGAAAGTCTATGAATTCATTGTCCCAGTTATGACAAGAACAATTTTGAAATCATAATTTTGTGCAATTTCCCAAATTTTCTCATGATACCAAGCAAACAATTTTAGTTATGGCACTAAACAGCACCCGTGCCTGTTCATTACTTAATATTTCACCCACTATCAGCTTTTCTGCCAACATCTAGGACTTTGCGGTAAGACAACATTTACAACACCATGCTACAATCTAACAAATATTCTTGTCCCTTTCCTATTACTATCACAATAGCATCAATAACTGGTAGAAAAATACATCATTCACTATCTGACAGACTATTCGGGCATTTAACTGTTTTCTTGGAAGGGGCTAAGAAAGAAGCATACCCACATAATAGTTCCCTGTTTAAAACTGAGAATGTTTTAAAGATTAATTTTATTTTTATCTATGAGGAAGTTTAACTATATCAATGTATATCAGACATTTTCCTCATCATTGATTACATGAAAGAGTACTAGGTTTTTTTCAAGTGATATATTAAACAATTAGCCTATTTTTATTCCTGAGCAGGTAACTGTACATTTGTATATGTTTAATTTTGTTATTTTACAGCCTGTAGAAACAAGCTGATGAAATCCATCCAGGTTATGGTACCATAAATCACCACAGTATGAATTAAGGCAAACCTATTTCTGTCACTCTCAGGTGCTGCTTTAACCATGACTGCTGCTATGGGAAGGCAGAGCAAGCAGGTTGTCATCCTAAGACCGAGAGTTACCACTGGGAATGTGAAGACAACATCCCTGTCTGTGGTGAGTGAACAGGTCTAGTTTTTTGTTGGTCTTCTGTTGTGGGTTGTTTTTTGGGTTTTTTGTTACTTCTACTGATTGTCTCACTGACTTCATAGAAAAACAATTTCTTAATTAACTATAAGACTCTTATTTAGCATCCTTCCTGTTGTGATTTTTTTTGCCCATGATAAGCTGCGCCTCCAGAAAGCCCAGCTATGCCAACTGAGGGCAGTGTCGTCTTCTTCATTCCCTTCATTCCCTGACATGAACAAACAAAATTCTGATCTACAGGCTTCTATTACCCTTCCAGAAAACACTACCAAAACTCCCCTCCTTTTACTCAGCATTTACATATGTTGAGGAATCTATGTTATGCTGTTCCCTGCAAGTCTCCAAATGAAAACAACTACAAACAGGAAGCGAGAAAATTACAATTGTTTACAAAGAATCCTTCTTATACTTAGCAGAAAATATTTCACACCATTTACAAGTTTATGGCGAAAAAGTTATTGTCATACTTACCACTGAGCAGCTGCACAGCCCACCGCTAGTGGCTGCAATTTATGAACGAATTCACAATTACAATTTCAAACACTGAGGTAATAAAATATTTTATGACTATGTTTATTTATGGAAGTAACATGTCCACAAGCCATAAAATGTTAATTTGAAAATATTTACATAATTAGTGTAGAAGTTGCACCAGATAGCTGGCCACATCCTAAGAAATTTTGTTTGATTGTTCCAAAATATGAATGTAATATCCTTGCCATACTAGAGTACAAAAGAGAAGGACAAAGATGTATCAAACAAACAAAAAATGTGTAACAGGAAAAAGCAGCATTTCTTTTATGTTATTTGTTCAAACTCCCAAAGTTTTAGCAAATATTTTCAAATACACTTCAAAGACATTTTGAAGCCGTTACTTCTCATAAGTCCCTAAAGTTTGCAGATTTTGTTGTTGTTGTAAGTTCTGGTTTTGTGTTGTCTTTTAAATCAGGTGCTAGGTCAAAGTTACTTCGCATGTAATTTTATGCTACTACCTAGAACACAAATCAGCTTGAGAATTGGTTATTACTTGCACCATAAAAACACTGACCACTATATAAACTTGTTTACAAAAATGAGTGTGAGTTTCTGACTACCACAGTTTAAAGACAGCACAGTAGGCCATTCAGAGAAAACACAAAACCCTTTCATTTAAAAACTCAAATTTTGAATTTGCCTCACCTGAAATCAAATGAGTTTTTGGCAATATTTCTCTTCTTCCTTTTCATTAAACCTTTACTTTGCCCAAGCGTCTACCTCATACAGAATCTCTATTTGCTCGTTTCCTTCTCTGCTTCAGAAGTACTAAGTGTCTTGTCTCTCAAACTATCTCATTAACTGTCAAGCTATGGACCACCTATATTCGACTGTTCCAGTCCAGAGGTTGATAACATTTTAAAATACTGGCCAAGATAGTAGGCATGTCATCAAGAAGCAAAGCTGAAACAAAGTCCCTGGTGTACCATGAAGATGATTACATTTGGAGCAGTAACAAGAGAAGGAATAACTCTTCTCAGTTAATTTTTTTTTAAATCTTATATTGCTTATGCTACTGAGTTCTTAGGGTAGCTAGCTGCAGCATCAGCATACATACATTAAGAATGCTTCTATTTCATAGCAGAATTTGAGTTCGTTCACCAAAGTGAACACTCATTCTGCTCCTGAACAAATCTCAAGCAGAGATTCAGTTAACCTTTCAAAATGTCAAATGCTCAGGGAAAACATAATCAAGGAATTTTCCATTTACAGACAGTTGCACATTTCTGGGTTGGCACAACAAAACCAAAATGTATTGTTGTAGAAGAAAATGCCGAGAAGAAATGTTCATGCCAAGAAATCTGTTAAGTTACACCACCACAATCAAAAAAAAAAAATATGGCCAGACACAGATTTTATCATCCTTAAACAAACGTTACCTTAAATACTCACTGAATGCTATAATAAAAAAGGCAGGCAATTTAAGCTGAACATGGAACATCTTTGCATCTCTTATTCACATGTATAATTTTAATGCCCGTAGTAGATTAAAGCATATGTGAAATGGAAAATACCTTCCCAAACTCCAGTTCACAAGAGCAACAGGGCAGGCAGTGAGGGTTACATACCACTTTCTAAAGAGTGATCAGTTATGAGAATTCCTTTATTAAAGAACATGAAGAAGAATATTTAGGTCTTTATCCAATTATTATATTTTCACTGGCAATATAGTTCCACTGATTATTTGGCACTAAACCAAACCATGCTTGTATATTTTCTGTTGTCAAAATGTCCTACCATGGAGCTCTACCTAAAGAACACACAAGAACAGTAAGTCTTACTAAAGCTCAGTACAGTTCCTATTGCACTTGAAATAGAAAAGCCATTTATATGGCAAATATGGAATGTGCAGTAGTAATTTTCAGTATTCCATTGGGGATTTTTAATTTCTTCACACTAACATCACACTTACTGTGTTTTCTTTCAGAATCACTAGAAGACCAATGTCAAAAAATGGCATGTGAATGTGACCGTGAAGCTGCCAAATGTTTTTCTAAAGCTCCGTATCATACGAAATACCTTTTATGGCCAGACTTTATGTGTGGTGAGATTCAGCCTTTGTGTAGGTATTAGATATACTACACCAGTCTTTATGAAAACTTCTTATGTATTTAAATTTAAAATTACTTTTTTTTTTTGTCATGGTAGTGACAAGAATTATTTTCCACTTCAGCCTCTCCACCCCTAGAATGGCCAAATATTTATCCTCTTTCTTACTTTCTACAGTGCACAGAACAGAAGCAAATTAGTTCTGTGTAAGCTTTATTGACTAAACAGGAATTTGAGTTTATCAGATTAAGGAGCAACTGATTTATAATTAATTTTGTTTATATTTGGATTCACAGATTTTTCAGATTCACAGTATCATTCACTGTAAACTTTTCATCCCTCCTCCACAGGCTGTAAGATACAAATCCAACTTTTCCACTAACGTTTACCTTAACATTTGTTAACTTTTAACTGAATGGAAGAAACGCATGAAGTGACAGTCTCAACACAAAGAGCCCTCTCATCTACATTAAACTTATTATGAAGCCTGATTTAACTTTTGCATCTCATTTACCTTAAGTAGCCCTACCTGTATCAAAAAATAGCAAAAATAATTATTTTTTTCCTTTCTTACTTTATAAATACAGTTTCCTAGACAAGTTGTCCATTTGATATGGCTTAAACTCCTTACTCTATGTACACCTTGAGTTTCCTGTGGGCACAGGGTGGAGTTCTTAAAATTTCAGAGCCAGATTTGAAAGTACAAATGCAAACCATCACCAACACAGAAACATGAAAAAAAGTAGCAATCACTGGGACCATCTGCATTTCCCATAACTGCTTGGTCTTGGACAGCATGAGTTTCCAAGGTTCTGGAAGTAATCTTATGTCATAAAGATATAAGAATGGTTTTACCTAGGGTTACTTCATAGGAAGAGATATCAGTAACATGAATTGCTGAAGAATATACTTTTTCATAATTGCTAATCGTAGCAGTTTTAGAACCACGAGTGTCTTATGTCTACTTTCATCTACCTCAGCTTACTTAAAGATGCATGGCTACAGAAAAAGTTTGTACAAGTTAAAGCTAATGAAAAGTACTTCAATATAAATAAATAATAATAAAAACCCACTTCTTCAGTAAGGATGAAATTTTCAAAAGAGACCTTTAATCTTTAAAAATATTCATAGTCAACTTTAAAGTTCAAATCAGTGATACAAATGAAAAAAACCTACAACACAAACTAATGTTGAATGCAAGAGGACAAAGCTCTTGAAAAATCTAACTTCTGCTCCAGTCAAAAGCCATACATTAATAAAAGACAATCCTTTTTACACAAAATAACTTTCCAGTCAATGTTCACTCACAGATCTAGATACACATATTATATTGCAGTAAAATGTAATTACAGTGTCAGGTCACTTTTGCAAAATAACCCTTTTAAGAGATAGCCCTGAATTTAAGAATTAGCAACAGACTTGAAGAGCAGACCATTAAAGAAGCTACTGATGAAGTCTAACTGACTAAAAAATTTTGAATGGCAATCACCATATTTTCCTAAAGACAAGAAAACTCAAGTAGTTTTTGCCTTCAACAACAGGCATTTTAGAACAAATGCTGTTGTGAGACTGGATCGACAGTCACAACTTTACACGTAAAGCAGACTGCAAATACTGAAGTACTTTCAATATCAAGCCTATCCAGGAAAAGCTTTCCTTGGCAAACTTAAGTTGAGGAACACATTGCTGGAATTAAATTCTAAGGTAAAAAAAATACATTAAAAAAAAAATAATCACTGTAGCATTCAGAAGACACTGATTTTAAGGCAGCCTTGAAAAATACCAGAATGTTCACAACAGAATAGAGAAGTTTGATTTGATCAAAAATAGGGTGGCATGACTATATACGTTTTACATGGCTAAATCCGGAATGTAATCTTTTTTTTCTTTTTAATAGAAAATTCTTTTCAGATAATAAAGCCCATACTCAGATTTGGAATCAGCTGGTCTAAGAGTAACTTACCTTAAGGCTTTTTTGTATATTTAAGTTAACATCATCCACCACTTTCACTGCCACATACATTAAGAAAAGCAAAGCTTATTTCAAACATCCATTTTTAGAAGCTAAGCAGCTCAGAAATTCTGATGCCACTCACTGCACTTGTGTCTCCAGACGCCTTACTTCTTTTACCACAAGATCAATGTTTATAATTGGGTTAAAGTACAAAGCCCAGTAAAACAAACAGTTGCAGACAAACTGAGGAATAAAAGGCCAAAAAATGGCAACAAAAAGACACTGGGTTGAGACTTTCCAGAAATGTTTCCACATTATGTAAGGAATAGTCCTGTGAAAAAGGAAAAGGAGAGTCTTAGAAGAACAACTCGTTTTGTTTACCCATTCTAAGAAAAGCTACTAATATGTGCTACAGCCTCAAATTATTTAAGACCTTACTCAAGTACCTCTAAAACAACATTTTGCACTCCAAAAGAACTTTCTTAAAATACAGTAATACTAGATTTTTTATGAGGAAGCATTAAGTCAATTGATTCAGACCACAGATCAGGGCAAGGGTTCAAATTCCAGATTTGTCATAGATAATTCTCATGGAGCTTGTTCTTTTTTAAACAGGTTCTGCCCTCTAGCTGCTGGCAGAGAAAGTGAAAACCCAGTATACACCAAAACAAGAATTTCTCCTAAAAATTGTTTCTAAAAATTGTAAATATAAGATCACAGTAATTGTGAAGTAATATTAATATGCTTGAACTAATGCTAAAGCAGTAACTGAATCAGCAATTTTGATCACCTATCAGAAATAATATCAGCTTAACGAAAGTTATTCATTATCCTGAGGACTCATCCTTTATAATTAATAAGTTAAAAATAAAAAATCCTTTTATAGTTATTAAAGAACGAGTCCTCAGGATCTTAAGTAAGTTAAGCATATAATGAAAAAAAATCTTTTATATTTAGTTCTCAGCTGACAGCTAATACCATAAAAGGCAATTCTCAAGGTAAGACTCAATATTTACCCAGTGGTTAAGAACACGCCTATGACCATTGCTGCATTTACTGCATCTGATCAGTAAATCCAGCTATAAGAAACCCTTTCAAGTATTCAAAGAAATGAAGATATTCTAGAGTGAATTACTAGTACACATGCAGATCCAGATTCACATGTTCTTATTACCCTCAGTGTTGTCAACACTATCATTGCAGCGGGCAACTGTGAAATCATTGACCGTTACTTTCTATTTATAAGGCCACATACTTCATGCCCTCTTTAACAAGCTCAGAAAGACTTACTTCAATTCTCTTCTTGACCAGAGCCTCCAAAAGGAGAATAATTCCAAAACAGAGAGCAACATGGCATTTACAATTATAAATCTTGATGTCCAGTAATGCACATCCAGCCAATCCCAAGCAAATTCAGCTATCAACTGGTATGGCAAAAATAAATACTTTACAATGAATTCTCTCCACTGTTTACAAGAAGGATCTTTAAGGTCCTGTAAATTAGGATAAAAAGACTATAAATCAATTTCCTATTAAACAGACACAATACTGACTTATTTCCAACAACTCTTTTGTTGAAAAAAATGTTCTTTCATACATTGAAAGCAGTAATTTATCTTTACAATATTTTCAGGTAGATAATACCATAACCCAGTAATTTCCATTAGATTAGGATAAAACATCATAGACAGTCAGACCTCATAATGCCATTTGTTAAAATACAAGCATTGAGTAAGCAGCCTTTCTATAGTCATGTGAACTTAAAAAAAAAAAAAATCAGTTTCACAGATATACAGTCTTAAAAGCCTTAAATAAACCTTATTAAAGGTAATGGTCACAACACTGGTGATCACATACAACAAAATAAAAGAATCACTTTGTAGGACTTCTTTTTTTAAAGTCCTTTTTTTAAAAAAAAAAGTTGTAAAGAGATGAAGTAGTAAATAATTATTATGTGGTTTTATGCTGCTTAGTCTTAAAATGCTTATAAGTAAAGCAAATAGCATATTTATTGTTTTGAACACTTACTAGTAGTTTTGTGACAACATCTTCGTACATGTCTTCTTGCATAGGGCAAATTGTGTGGATGAAAGGTAGGAAAACTTCTGCGTAATCAAACAAATATAAGTATAACATACTGAGTCTTGGAGAACTCTTCAGTGCATACAGAAGAAAGAGTGATTTTCCTGGATTTACTGCCTGAAAGGTATCAAATCATCAGGTTTGAAATGAAAGGGACATGGCAGTTCTTAGATTTTTCTGACAATCATTTTTCAAAGGATCATTTTACAACAGTTCATTAAACTTAGCAGTTTTTACAAGAGTAATTCTACTACCTAAACATTCTTCCTGACTTTAAGAGAGTTTTCTTTTAAAGATACTATTTTAAAAATACTTAATATGCATGACAGACTTTATATAAAATTTACCTTATATTCCCAAAGGTTCTGTGGTGGTTTAACACCTAAAGTTTTCACACATTCCAGTTCAGCCATAATAGCTTTTCTGTGGTTACTGTTCTCTATGATATAAGGCTCTTTTGTGAAATCTTCTTCTGTCAGTGTTAGAAGGAGTCTATAAAAGCAGAAGAATTCAGAAGGTAGATAGTGCCTCTTCACTGAAAAGATATGACTAACAAATTAGCAATTACACACTGAAACAATAAGCTACTGGTAGAAGTTATCACCTTTTGGATTACATTCCATATCAAGTGTTCTGAATCAACAGCATCTCAGAGCCTGGGTTTTAAATATCCTTCTTTTCAAGTTTTCTCTTGCCTGCTTTCAGCATGCAAATTTTTCAGCTTGTTGTCTGGCTATTATTGAACACAGTTCTTCTGTACTTCACAGATCTAGTCTGGTCTCCTGAAATCAAACCTAGAGCTCTTGGGTGGAATGCAACAGTGCATATGGCATATACATATTTTCACAAGAAAGAAAAGGTGGGAGGGGTGGATAATATATTAGTAGAATTTTACTTTCAGTATTATTTCAGTCTGAATTGTCAGCATTTAAAAACATTCTCAAAAATTTTTCAGTTAGCTTGCTCAGTATCTACTACCAAAATTTTCAACTACAAGTGTTAAAACTTCCCCTGAATTTTATTCCGATACATCAACAGAATATTCCCACAATCTACAGAACGAAGTAGAATCATTTCACCATATATTGCCCTGTATATATATACACACCATATAATGTTCTTGACAGTTAGGCTTCTCACCTTCCATTCACCTTCTCCAGTAAAAAACTTTCTTTATAATGTGAAGCCCATGGGCCCAGCTGCTCTAGCCAAAGTATCACTTCTCCAGCAGTCCATTTAGCAACAGGCTTGTGGACAAGAAGATCTTCTTCAAATTCTCTACTACTCCAGTGATATCCAAGTAGAACTACCTATAAGATATTTAAAAAAAAAAAAAAAGGGAAAAAGAAAAAAGAGATCCTTTACCTGCAAAGCAAATATATTCATGATACAAATAAGCATGCATTAAGAGGCTTGACATGTAGAATCTATTTTATGGACCTTAGAGTATTCAGGTTATAAGAACTTATCTTGAAGTTTTACCCAATTTGTTTAACTTCCTTTTACAATTGTACTTTCTGCCAGACCGCTCTGAATACTACCTTATTTACCCTGCTCAGCTGAAGCTTCTTCTGTGCTGATGATCTTTTTGACATGCGCAAAATTTAAGTATATTTGATTGCATGCTTACTGAAGTAAATATGGAAAACCAACCAGATGAAACTTACTGCTACACAAGTTAAAGCTGTCAGAACGCCTGAGAAAAATCCTCCTCCTCGAGGATTAATTCTTCCTGTGTTCCGAACTGTAGGGATCTGGTCATTCCCATATTTTTGGAAGGTTGCTAAGCTGCGTACTACATCACTGTTTTGTTGAATATCTTCTTTTCTTTGTTCAATGGCATCAGAAAATAGCTTTTCAATAACATTCCTAATAGGAAAGATACTTGTCATTGTACTATAATCACGGAAGCTTAACATTCAGAAAAGGAACTAATTTTTGGATTTTTGTTTTCCAGTCTCTACTAAAGACTGTCATCTTTGAAAGGAAATATTAGTTATTAATACGTAGTAAAGTTAAGCTTAAATCAATTATTTCCAAATCAATTAAATCAATTAAATCAATTATTTACAAAATATTTCCATATTTTCCTTAGCTGCTAACGATAGAAGTTAAAATACCACATCAAAACCAAATAATCCTTATTTCTTATATAAAACTAGAATTGTGTGTGCTACTGGCAAGCCTTGATTATCCAAAAATGCTAAGCAAAAGACAACATAAAAACCTACCATCAACCATAAATTAATATTAATTAAAATATTAATATCCTCACATAAAATATTATTAACAAAAGAACTTGTGGGTAATTCAAGACAGCAAATTGACATTCCTAGCTTTGTTCTGCAAAAACTACTAATTTAGGAAACAATCAGTTGTACTAAAAGATGCAAGTGTTGCAATACTAAAATAGGATCCCTCCTCTCCATCCTCCAAAGAGTTCAGAAGGGGGGAAAAAAAACCTCAAAGAGAACCCAAACCAAAGCAAACCAACCCACCCCCTTAGTTCTATGCAGAAAAACGTATTTGAACAGTTCAGTATAAGGGCAGAATGTGAAAGACTTCAGGATTTAAACATCCTTGTGATACTTCAGGTTACCAATAAACTATGAAAATCTGCAGCAAACTCAAGACACCAGACAACTTTACCGGTTTTAGAAATACAAAAATGGCATAGGGGACATCTCACCTGAGAAGGATGTTGACTTTGGGGAATCCTTCCCATTTTTCTCTGCATTCGGGGCATTCATTCTTCTTGGATGATACCCACCACAAGGCTAGGCAATGTCTACAGAAACTATGCCCACAATTCAGGGTGGTGGGATTGACCAAAATGCCGTAGCAGCAGTGGCAAAGGAAGTCACTGACTGACATCCGCCGACCAATGTCAGGAGCAGCATGTGTTTCAACTTTTGCCCTCTCCGATTTGCCTTGCAAAGTCTCATCTTCTTCCATTTTCATTTATGCCTTATAGAAAGCTCTCTCAGATCTTCAAACCAAGTCCTGCAAAGCAACAAGATATCCTCATTGAGGAAAAAAATTACTACAGTACGTTAAAAACTGCAAGCAATATAATTTATCATTGTCATTCTTTTGTTGCTCTGACGGTTTTGAACTTTTTAACTCACTAAGCTCTCCCTCAAATGAAACACAACCCTCTACTTTACCAATAACATATTCATTGCAAACCACAACCAAAACCAGATTCTAGATGTAAACAAGTGGGCTCAATCTCCCTCTATTTCCTCTTCCTGTGTTACACAACACATGAAAGTGAAACAAAAACCAGCACTATGATTCAAATAACTTTTGACAGCATCTTTAATCAAAGTTTTACTAAAAGACACCAATCAAAAGAACTATCATTAGAAAATATCATCAGGGAATACAAAAATAAAACACCATTATAATGTAATGATCTAATTTACTCCATGCATATGGAATAAAACATTAATAAAAAGGTCAATGCTAGATGTTGCTGGGCAATGGTAAAAAAAAAAAAAAATATAAAAATTGATCCACAAAGTCATATGCTTCAGAATTATAAGGGATTGATGTACTTGCCATCTCAGTGAAGGACCGGACTCTGTTTTGTATTAACATTACTCGCAATTACCTTTGGCTGGTATTTCAGAAAACGTGCAAATGAAAACAGTTTAAGATTGTTCCAAGCTTACCAAAAGCCATAAACTTATTTGCTTGATGTTCCTACTACATTCTCTCAGATTGCTCTATCTAGTTGCTTAAGAAAAACACTTATCCAGATCACTTATCACTCATAATATGTTAGAAGCTATCAAAAGCTATACAATTTTCAGGTGCCACCAACCCAAAATACACTCTCTGTCACATGGCTCCTGCTTCCCACTCAGATCAAGAGCAAAAAGGTAAGCACACAAATTGGTAAAGAATAAAAAAAATACAAGCAGTACAGATATACAAAACAATAGTGCAACTAGGATCCTCAGACTGTTTACAAACATGTCTTTTCCCAGCAAAGTAAAGACTGTTAGCTTTCTAAAAGATAAATCTGAAACATCACTTAGAAGAGGAGAAATAAAAGCAAGGTTTTGCACCTAAGGACATCCTTCTAGTTTTCCTGGGAGCCAGAGGCAACAACAATTCTGTGGGTGGAAAAATACTTCACCGCTCAGTCCCCGCACCAATTAAGAGGAGGGGCAGAAGCAGAAAGCTTACTAGCTTCTTCCCTGCCTCCTCTTTCCAACTTCACCCCGCTTCCTCCCCTCAGCGCTGCTCCCCAAGCCACCGGGGGTTCGGGCCTGCAACGCCGCGGCGGTCGCTCCCCCCGGGCAAGCCGGGGTCCATCTCGGAGCCGTCAGCGGCCTCTCCCTCCCAGCTCCCGTGGGGTGCCCGGCCGCACACCTCCCTCCCGTCGCCCCCAAGCAGCCCGGCCGCCCCCGCCCCACTCACCGCCACCTGCGGGGCCCGCCGCCTCCGCCCCGCCCGGCCGCGCAGCTCCTGCGGCTCACGGGAAAGGCGGGCATCGTCCGGGTCGGGGAGGGTCTCGGCCTCCCCCTCCCCCAGGGGAGAACTGCGCTCCCAGGCCCCGCGGCTCCAGAGCAGGGGAGGCTGGCGGCGGCAGGGTAACCCCTGAGCAGCGGCGACGCGGCCCGGGCATCCAGAGCCCAGTTCAGTTCTACCCATAAGCGCTCCATCTCAAAGCTTTTTAAGTGGCCGAACAGCAACACGTCTATGCTCGCGTTTTTCAGAACACACTCACTTCCACACCCGTAAGAGCTCAGCTGCGTTTGCTGGACATGCTTCTAACACACCCAGGCCATCGTCCTCTCCGGGGCTCGCCTGACAAGCGAGAAGGAAAGTAGACTTTTGGGTAGTAGCTTGGATGCAACGCTAACCTCCACTGCACTAGGCTGGTCCAACAGAGACTATTTTTACCCCATGAGAGTACACCTATATATACACACATTCATAATGATTTATATTAGCCACTGTTCCCTTACTGTATTTCTTTTTGACAACAGTCCAAAGAAAATGGAATGATTTTTTTTTTTTAAGTACTGTTGAGATGTATTTTTTCCCTGTGCAACATAGCAACACTCTCCTGCAGATTTTGTTCTTGTTCATTTGATACGAGCTACAAGTGCAGTTTAAATGACATTTGAGTTACCAAACCCAAACAACGAACTTTTTAATTATTCCAGCCTATTTCAGTAAAGAAAATAATACTCTCATTGTTTCCTCTCCCACATTACACAGAGAACAATTATACTGTGCTGACACACACAGAGCTCTGGTTTTGTTTGTTTTAGAACTATCCCTATCAGATTTATGGGACAGAAAAACACACAGCTGAAAAGTTTGTCAACTGTTTGTGTAGCTGATGATATGACCACACTTCCATGCTCAGTTGTTTTACTTCACAGGTATTGCTTTTTATTCACACCTGGAGTTCTGTTGGCAAGCCTGCAGTGTCAGCGCTCAGATTCACTTGTCACGAAACAATCAAGATCCAGTTCTGGCCCTCTTTAAAGTAATATATCAAAGGTAACTGAAAAATTTCCTATCAACATGGAATAAACAGGCATTTATGCCTCAAGCGTACATGGCATTTAAAGATATTTTTTAAACATAAGCTATAACAGTTCAGGGATCACAGGAATGATTATGGATTCCAAAACAGTTTTCAGCTTTAGTCAAATACAAACTAAAACTCTGCTGGTAGCAAGGCTTCCAAGGCTTATTTTATGAAAAGATCTAGCAACCAGCTCATACTTAAGTTTATTTGTAGTTTTAATTAAATATTTGAGGTCCCAGTCAGCCCATCCTTAAATTACCCTAGCATGAAAGTATTAAACCTCTGCCATATCACAGGAAGTTCATCTAGATCTGTCTTTGTAAATGCGAGGTGAAATATTTAGGCCTTGCTCTAGAACCTCATTTTTTACTACTTCTTTTTTTGGTATGTTTTTACTTAGCTTCACATTCCACATTCAGTAAAGAAACAGAACGTACAAATGTTTCATGTATAAAAAAAAGCAATTATGTTTTTCTCCAAACCAGATCTTCTCAGAGAACAAAAGGAAAGCAAAGTCCTCCCACCTATTCAAGCTATTTGTGCAGTTTGGAATACTAGTAATGACAGCAGCAAAGTTTTTGAAAAAGTAGTAGTTTTGGAAAAAAAGAAAATAACCCTAAAAAGCAACTCAAAAGTTAATCTAAAAGGATTAACCAGACACTAGACCTTCAAAGAGGAAAGACGTCTAGTATCAAATGGTAGTTCTGACTACTGTCAATTAGTCAGAAATTGGTTAAGATGGATAATTATCCTTATTCAGCAGACTACTTTGCTGTTATTGTAAAAAAAAATTACTCTGTATCCTGTATGCAGGACACATTTCCAAGATGATGGCACCAGAAAAAAACAGAGCATATAATACCATATGCAAAGTACAACTGTATTAACTCATAGTGTAGATTATTGCCCCATGTAAATATTTTTTGACCAGAGTCAATGCTAACTAACCATAATTGTGCTGGCTTAGTCCCACTATTCAAGTTTTTCTCCTTCCAAGTTAAAAAGAACTTTTTATTTAATAATGAAACCCCAAACCCAAAGAGATTCATTAAAGTGTTGCAAATTTTCCTCCTAAATACAGAACAATACATACATGCTGTAATAGAAAATGCCTAATCTATAACACACAGTACTTCAATTTCTATTAAGCAACTGCATTTTATTACAGCATCTTATATTTCTACTTGCAGTTTAGCTTCGTATTGTAAGTGAACGAAGGAGAGAGCACCTCGATTTGTCAGTTACTTGGGGAAAAAGCACCAGGTTTCTAAAACAGCCATCAAACACTTCAGAAACATTTCTTAAAAAAACCAGAAAAGATGAAAAACTCAGATGTCAGCCAATTTATGCCAGGACAGAAAAATCTCTACTATTTGAACTGACACCTTACTGTGCACCATTTAATCACAGAGATGATTTGCTGGGAGGGCATGCAGCATAAATTGCACATACTGAAAAGGCAGAACTAAATCCTGGAGAATCTTTAGAGGCTTTCTCCATCCTGTCCTGCATAATTCTGTATCTTCTACTCTATGCAGAAATTACCTCCCACTTCTTTATGGAGAATTTTACATGAGTTTTCATTCTGTTGGAATTCTGGAAAATATGCTTCACAGCACGCACGACAAATTCTGCAAGCTGCCCCAGCCCACAACTTTTGCTTTCTCTTCCTGTATGACCATATCCCTTGGTCAGTGGGCTCCTTCCACAACATAGGTGTGGGGACATCTTCCTACGTGTTGAGCTTTGTTTATGGTTACTCTACAATAACACGTGAAAGTGGTTTTAGCATTTAAGAGAAAGACTTAAGAGGAAGACAAATGCTTCTTCCATAACATTTTAAGCCTACCAGTTCCTCCGGACTCCTCACCCCTAAGGCACCATGACCAGCAGCTCTCCACTCTCTTCCTGCCGTCTTCTCAGCAAATCCCCAGCCCTCTTTTCTCGCTGGTGCTCGTCCTGCCCACCCGGTGTGCAGGGCAGAGCCCGCGTTTCCAACAGCCGTCACAGTTCACACCACCTCACAGAACAGCAGCTGTGTAAGGGCTCCGTTCCGGATGAGCCTTCCCTCGGGGAACGATTCTTCAGCCGCCGCGCCCGCGGCTCAGGCCAGGCAGGGCGGGGCGGGCCAAGTCCAGACCACCCACCCCGCTGAAAGACTTGCCGCCCCATCAGAACATGGCGGCCGCCCCGCCCGCCGCCTTCGGAAGCTCACGTGGGTGCGCTCACGTGGGTGCGCTCACGTGGGTGCGCTCACGTGGGTGCGCTCACGTGGGTGCGCTCACGTGGGTGCGCTCACGTGGGTGCGCTCACGTGCGGCGGGGCGGGCGGGGCGGTTTCCGAAGGCGCTCGGCGGAGGCCGCGGGGGTTGTCGGGCCGGGCCGGTACGGGCGCGGGATGGAGGTGATCAGAAGCAGTGAGTGACCAGCTGCCCCTCCGCGCCCCGCCCCGCTCCGCCCCGCTGGGGGTGTCCCGGCTTCCCTTCCCGAGGCTGGCGGTGGGGTTCGGTTTCAGCTTCTTCACCCTCAGGGACCAACGAGGTGTCCGTGCCCGTGAAGGGACGGCCCTGAGAGGGAAGGTGCGGTGGGAGAGCCTCCTCCCGAGGCGGAGGGAGCGGCGGGCGGGCGGGCCGGCCCGGCCCGGCCCCGCCCCGCCCCGCGGCGGCAGGGCCCACCGGGTGCGGGCCTGACACCGGCCTGGTCTCGCGATCGCCTGGGGGACGGCGGGCTGCGGTGGGGAGCCGGTAGTGGTCTTAGATGTGTTTTACGCCTTTACCCGCAGATTTTAAGGATAACTTAAACAAAGTTTATGAAGCCATCGAAGAGTCGGACTTCCTGGCCATTGATGGAGAGTTTTCAGGTACAGTCATGCCTCTTTAGTGATTGTGCACTGCCGATGGTGTCTGTGCGGGGCCCTGGGTGCCCGAATGTGCTCATGTGGCGTGTCTCAGCATTGGCTTGAAAAAGCTAAAGCTAAGGATATTACAAGGTGATCAAACTACTTATTATATGTGCAATAGCAAGGATTTAGTCAAATAAAGGTATACGTTGTAACTCATGCTGCTTCTACTCCATCCCTGCAGTAATGTTTTAACATTTTATCTGATTTTCTGCTGCAGCTCAGGGAAAAAACTCAAAAATTTTATATGTGTCACAAAAACAAGAGATTGGGATAAATAAGGATGCCTCTGCAAGTGTTTGGACAGGGAAACAACTTTTATGTTTGTAAAACCCCAAGCGTCTATGCATCAGAGAGATGCCTTAATAAGTCCTTTAACTTTGGGATACATAATTCAGTCAACCATGAGACATAAATGGGATCAAGATTATGTTTTTTTAGATCTGGTGCATATGGAAATACAGTTGTTGTTACATATTGCTTAAGGTGTCTAAGTAAGTCTATGGACACCACTCTTCCCATTTTGATCTTGCATTGTGTTTTAAAGACCCATCAACAACTGGTAGATCTTTTCATGTTACTGTCATGTTGAATCAGAGCCAGAGCAGCAGAGCTTTGCTGCTATAACACTACCATTAAACTAGGTGGCTTTTATGGTAACATGCTTACTTTTATACAGCAGAAAAATCTTTCTCAACTGAAATAAGCTTTATATGTACTTTAAGGTAAAATGCCTTTCTTAAATTACCAGTTACTGCATTTCTCTGATGATTTTTGAAAAGCTTATCCAAAGCAAAATATGTACTACTTTTTCAGGGATCAGCGATGGGCCTTCTGTTAGTGCATTAACCAATGGCTTTGACACTCCAGAAGAAAGGTATCAGAAACTTAAAAAGGTAAAGTATTTACCTTGACTAAAATGAAAATGCTGGAAAAAGGTTAGAACCCCTTGGTTCAAAAGGGATATGGTGTAGAGAAATATGACAGAGGTCGGTAAAATTGAGTTACTTGGTGCTGATTGGGATTGCTTGTTTTCATTGTCTCTGCTAACAGAAGAATTGGGGAGTGTTGCATTAAATTTGCATGACAAACAGACCTGATTCCTCACATGCATCTCAGGGTCAGGACAAGAAGACCAGATTCCTCACACAATAGTTAGTAGATGTGTAGAACTTGGTAAAGGATTTTGAGAGCATTAACATTTGTCAGTTCAAAGGGGGGACTGGATAAGAGAAATTCAGTGACAGAGAAAATACATCAGGACAAGGGTCCTTTCCAAGCTGCCTCCCACTGCCAGCATGTGCTGTCTATAACAAAACTTAAATGCCAGCTGCCGCCACCACCTCTGTCTCTTAGAATACAAGCACACACGCGCGCGCACACACACACGCACACACACAAAAAGGCCTGGAGGGTGCAGAAAGAGCTTTGAAAAATAGCCAAATGACCACAGGGGAAAACATGGTGTTTGAGGGTCAAAAGGTCAAAACTATGGTGTTGTGGGATTGGGGTTTTTTTACATAAAAGAAAGGACTTAGAAAAGAAAAATGCTAAGCATCTCCACATATGCTGTTTCCTGAAGTGTCTAAGGAGTTGATAAACAGTGTTTGCTAATATTCTGTTAAGAGACATTGCAGGATGAGGGAATCACTGATTAGCGTGTCTAGCAAGAAAGTAGGATAACAAATGGCAAAAACTGGGGAAGAAGCTGTAGCTAAAAAAAAATCAGCAAAAAACCCAGTTCTCAATCCCAAACTAAAGAAGACAATGAAGTAGAGACCAGTCTTTGAAGAGCATCCAAGAAGATAGAGGATGCTATATTCTGTTCCTCTGTCTGAATATGAGCCTTTAAGAGCTTCAGGGTAACTGATAATTCAGGCTCTGCAGGCACAGTCAGTCTCTTGCTCATTGTAAAAGGTCTGGTGTGTCAGAAGCCAGCCCCAAATTCTTTATTGTCACATTCTTAAAATGTAACTTTTACCAGCTAATACAGTGAAATTATTATTGATATTTTTGATCTTTATACTTCAAGACTAATTTTCCATGTCATGTTGCCACCTGTTATTTTTCCCCTATGATAGAATTGAATAATGGTTAGTGTTATTTGTGTTTAAAATGGGTGTTTGGCCCTCAGGAGGACAAGGTCTTTCAATGAGACCATAATGCTCATACACTTGCAGTGATGTTAAAAACTTTTCCAATATTCATAGAACAATTTTGAAGTGCCAGAGGATATGATGATAAAGTGCCTAGTGACTATGCTAGTATTTCTGTCATGTTATCCACTGTTAGCCACATGGATTAGAAGAATACTGTATTATTATGTGTATTTGAAAACTATATCTAGCCAGTGTCTCTCTTGGCCTCCTTCCACACCATGAGGAATGTGAGTGAACGTTGAGAACTTGACTGACAGCTGCTTTAGGTGCAGCATCTTTTGTGTGTGAGCAACAGGTGGAGAGACATGGCAGTTCCCTTAGTTCTGGCCTGTTTGTGGGACGGAAGTGCATACTAGAAATCATCTTTGGACAGCAGTTACATGATTAAATGGGGATGAAAACTAGTTGAGAAACTCTGGTGTATTTGCTTCAAAATTACCAACAGGACAAATACTGGCTAATAAGATTCAGATTTGCTTAATTCTGAAGCAGAGAAAAATCATATTTATTGTGGATACACCCTGCTTATCTTTGAATGTGTACAGTTTTTATTCTCATGCAAAGTTTTCCTTTCCTTTCCAGCATTCCATGGAGTTTTTGCTCTTTCAGTTTGGCCTTTGCACTTTTAAATATGATCACACAGAAGAAAAGTACGTTATTCTCTTATTCCATGTTTTCTTAATGGAGGCATTTATGAAGTAGTATTGATAAGATGTACTGATATTCAACTCATCTTTTTCACAGGTATATAATGAAGTCATTTAACTTCTATATTTTTCCGAAACCCTTTAACAGAAGTTCACCAGATGTCAAGTTCGTGTGTCAGGTTAGTAGAAAAACAAGATTGATTTTGTTTAGTTAAAGTATACATGTAGCAAACTTCTTAAAAATATTTCCATGAAAACTGCATCATTGCAGAGAAGTGGTTGGTTCTTTTAACATCTTAAAAGGCAGATAAGTATAAGTTTCTGGGGTTTGTTTTTTTTTCCTTGTAAAAGAAAGAAATTAATTTAAATGCATCAAGCCTTAAAGGAGTATCATGGGCTTCAGTTTTTAAACCTTGTTACACATTACATTGTGTGGTTTATGGAATTGGAGATAACATTCCAAACCTGGCAAGATTTATTTTTTTTTTTCTTCTCTCCTCTCCTTCTTTCTTGTCTGGCTTCTTGCTCCCTTTTCTGTTTGATCCTTTATTCCCATATGCTTATCTTGCTTTCACTGCTTCCCAGGCTATTGCCAGAATTTTTCCAATTTGTTTTTCTGAACAAATTTTTCAGATTTGTTCTCCCAAACTACATTTTTCTTTCTTTAGTTTCCTCTTTCCGTATAGGTCATTCTTCCATCTTTATCCCTTTATTACATTTATTATTCTTGTACTTTATTAAAGTTGAAATTAAATAACAGAAGTAGCATAGCCTAAACTCACTGTGGCTTCTTTAGGGTCACAGCACAGTTGCTTTTGACTTTGGACTTAGTATAATTTCTTAAGAAGTGTAAAAATAACTGAATTGATCTTTTTATGCTACAGATACTCTTGCCAATTGTAAAGTTATTTTCTTTTGTTGCAGAGTTCAAGTATAGATTTTTTAGCAAACCAAGGATTTGATTTTAATAAAGTTTTTCGCAACGGTGAGTACTTTTGGGTTTTGTAGGTTTTTTTCTTTATTTATTTCAATGTCTGCAAAATTTATGATGGTATCTTTCTTTATTTCCTGTATAATGAAAAAGCAGCCTTTCGTGATACTTTCTTAACACATAATTAAGGTCTTAGAATTATTTTTTTTCCAATCTACAATTGTGCTGATAGTTAATCCCTTTCCAAAAATTCATTATGTAGATGCAACAGAATAGGATTCCTATTTAGATAAGTGTTTGCTTGTTTATATTTGTTTGGTGGCTGAACATACAGTTAAAAGTTATGTAGCTGTTTAATGGATCAGTAGTAACATTTTAGAAAAGGTATCAGTGCATTGTGAAAGGTGCTGCTTATTGAAGTGAGGCAGATAATAAGGAAGAGGAGTGCTTGATATTTTTGTGATTGTGATCTACAGCTCATGCCTTGTGTAGATGAGGCGTATAGCTCTTAAAAGTCCAATGGTGCTAGCTAATCTGACTTCTAGAATGAAGCCTATATAGACGCAAGTAAAGAATGGGGTCTGGAACAGATGACTGAAATGGAAGGGTATATTTTTATATATTTTATATTTTGAGCCCTCATGGGTGTAACACTGGCAAATGCTTTTTTTTTTCCTTTTACTTAGGAATTCCGTATTTAAATCAGGAAGAAGAAAGACAGCTAAGGGAACAGTATGATGAAAAACGTTCCCAGGCCAATGGTTCAGGATCTCTAGCATACTTTTCTCCTAATGCCACAAAGTGTCCTGTAACAATTCCTGAAGATCAGAAAAAATTCATTGAGAAAGTAGTGTAAGTAAAATTGTTTAGTATCCTCTGATGTTGTTGAAACTAAACCATAAATAATAGTGACATGCTTTTGAAGCTATTTTATTAGTTCACTAGTTGTGGAATAGTTCTCTTTTTGTTATGAACTGGTTTTTTGTCTTTTGATGAGAGCTGTAAACATTGTAAAAAGAAAACAGTAGCTATTGAAGTAAATAATCTATTTCTTCCAGGGAACAGATAGAAGACTTACTAAAGAGTGAAAAAAAAGAAAGTTTGGAATTGGAGCCATGTACGGGGTCAGTTTCTGAAATTACATATCTTCCAAAAAAATTACTTGTTTTGGCCATACAGATAGAATTAGGGGAATGACAAGGAGGAAGAATACCTTTACTTGTGTTAACTGTAGCAAAATGAACGTTTGACTAATCTCTGAAGGTTGAGGAAACGTGGTAACTTCTATAGATATCATATTCTGCTTTATGAGATATAACTTATGCATGTAATGACAACATATTTAAGTATAGCCAAGAAGTGTCTTGCATATGTGAGCCTCCTTTTGCTATTTCTGAAGTGTTCTGTAAGCCTTGGCTATGCATTTAATAAATGAATTTCTCAAATCTCTTGAGGTATCAGTTTTTCATAGTTGACACTGTGTATTGAAACTGGTTTTAGTAGGTCTCCTTCCCAAAGTCTTTTTAGCTTTGGAGTCCAGATGTTTGAAGAGTGCAGTTAGTTTAAAAAAAAAAAAAAATTAAAAAAATTTAATTAGAAATCCTAGAACATTGTGAAGCTGGAGGTAATGATATGTCGCTGTATCTGTATTCAGCAATGACTACAGAATATTTGCTTATGAGAAGATCCGTGGGGAACTGTACCACATATTTATCCTATATAGCAGGTGTACCTGATACATATTTATAAATGTAAAAATGTAAATGCCTTTACAGCTTGGCAACTGAACGCCAGAATTCAGTAAGACCCTTCCAAGCCTATAGGTTCTGGTAGCAGTGACTTATGCTTTTAAAATCTTTCTACAAATGAACGTGAAACTGGCTTTAACTGAACATTATTACTATGAGACACTTCTATAAGTAGAGTATTGGTAATACAATGTCTTTTAATTTTAGATTTCAGAGGAAATTAATTTATCAGACCTTGAGCTGGAAGTAAGTTACTGGTAATACTGCCTTATTGTATATTTTTAGTATTTCTGATAAGAAATCTGGGTAAGATCTGATATACTTAAACTCAGAGGTGATTAATTTAGAGTTTGTGGGTTTTTTTTCTTTAAGAGAAGACTTTTATAATGTTCTGGACATAAATTGTATTAAACTGCTTTGTGATGCTTCATTTGAATATTTTAAAGTTTAGTATTTCTTTTATCATTGGGATTTAAAATCTGTGAATAGGATGGCACAGCCTGGAATTATGTAACATGCAATTTAACACGTTTTTAGAGAATAGGAAGTATGTGTGCTTATGCAGACTGTGGTCTTGAAAAATGCCTAGTTCTATAGTAGGTACTGGTATCTTTGTGGTTTTCTATTAGATGCCAAGTATAACCATTTCTGATAAGTTAGAAATCATAATCGTAGGAGTAATTATATTCTTTCTTGGCTTACTTTATCCCTCATCTTTGCCTAAATGTATCCCTTGAAGCCAGAAACTGTAAGGCTGTAGAGAGTAGGTTTTCATTGTTCTGACTGCATGAGAAAAGTGAAAAAATACAGTGGAAATAGCTTTTTGTACTTTTAGTTGATTTAGTATTGCAATAGCGTCTGGTGCTCTGTTACTTACACTGGAAGTGGATAAAGTAAAGCTTCTCTTTATAAAATGGAATGTCAAGAAGGGAGCTTGAGATCTAATCTGAAAAAGAGAGAGGTGTTTTCCAGAATTTTTCTGTATGGATTTTTTAATATATTGATAGAATATCTGTAGCTTCCAGTAGCACATAAGGTTTTGTTTGTCTGATACTTTTTCTTGCATCTTCTCTCGGTATGTTAATGAATTGTTTGTGGTTTTTCTTAATGTTCAGCTGTGTTGCTTTAGATGTATACAGCTGTGTATACTCTATGTGTATTTTGGTGAGAGAAAGCAAAGTTTGGAACTTAGCACGGAGCAGAAAACAGTGAGTTTATTGACTGCACTTGTGTCCTGAACTCTTCATGGGTCATTTTCTCTGTTGAAGTGTTCTGTTGTGCAGCAGTGTTTTGATGCATCCAAGGTCTGAGACATGAAACAGCTTGGAAGTGAGGTCTAGGTTAAAAATTGTCTGAGAAGTCAGGGTGGAGAAGGACACAATAGTACTCCAGTATGTGTTCTCTAGTAAAAGTGTTAGTAGTAACCAGAGGGCAAAGGAAACATGCTGGTTCTCCAGTGATTATATGACTGTGATTAGTTTATTGTAATGAGGAGATTGGAGTAATATCTATTTGTTAAGCGGCGAAAGACAATATTCCCTGATTTTGCTATTGGTTGGATGCTCTACATATGGTAGTATTTTGCTAATTAAATGTAATTATGGCAGAGTGAGGCAACCCAGTAGCAGAGGTAACAGCATTTGTATTAAAATTTCCTATTAGAGCTTACATTATCAGGAAGTTCAGGGTTGTTTATAAATCCTAGAATAAGTGACATATTAAAGGCACACAGTCACCAAAGAGGCTGTCTTGTACCTGCAAGTGCGTGAGAGCATTCTCACTAGAGTTTTGGATTTCTTGAAAGTAAGATTCTAGATTGTGATTAAATATCTAGATGATGTTTACTTAATATTACTAAGATAAGAAGCTATAGGTTCTACAGCAATAGGATGGGAAGTTGCATAAGAAAATACATTTTAGTGCTAGTAGGTAATGTAAGGAGGCCAATTTAACTGGCCTATTGCTTCAAATTTTCCATTATTTTAAATTAAGAAGTAACTTTTAATAGTCTTTTTGCACTTAAGACTTACAATAATAGCGAAACACAGAATTACTGAATCACTGTTGTTGTTTCAATACGCTAAATGCCAAATTAATAACTACTTATATTAACTTTTGTTTTGATGTAGGTATCCAAAGGGTATCCATGTTGAAACTCTGGAATCAGATAAGGTAACTAGGCATGTTACTGCCTGTAACTTTTGTTCTGTTTAAAGGAAAGTGTATTTCTCAATTTTACCAGCTCTCCTAGCTTTTACATCCGACTTGAGCTTTTTTATGACAAATGTGAAACATTTAAAATTGGAATACAATGAACAAGTTTCTAAACATTAAATTTGACCAACATGTGTTGTATAAACATGTATTTGTGTGGCTTAATATTATTATCCTTTTTTCAAAAGGAAACTAGAGGGTGTTCTAAGATGTAGTGGATCTGATATTCAATATTGGTGAAAAGCAGATCTTGATCTTAGAGAAAAAATAGTGGCCTCATATGCTGTATCCTCACTTCCCAGTATAAATCTCTGTTTTAAAAGATATTTTAAATCCACTATTTACAAGGAAACCCTGGTAACCTTTACTCAGAAGTAAGAAGTGGATTTAGTAAAAGTTAGGTTTGGTGGATGAATCTAATACAGCTTTCTAAAGCAGGCTTTTGGGAGTAGATGATAAAGTGGTGCTTACAATAGAAACAGTCTTGTTGCCAAGTAACTGCTTCTGAGGTATGACTTAATTTCCTTTACAATGTAAATTCACAGAAACTTGCAGTGTCTTAAATTTTAATTTCTCAGACTCATTCTGTAAACTATACATTTATTTTTTTAGAAGGAGAGATATATTGTTATTAGTAAGGTAAATGAAGAAGAACGAAAAAGAAGAGAACAGCAGAAACAAGCAAAAGAACAGGTAAATATGTTGCATTTTATTAGTTTACGTGAAACAAGGAAGGGAAAAATCTATGACTTCAGTCATCTGTGCAAAATTGTATGACAAGGCTTTGTACTATTTCCCTTTTGTTTGGCTGTGGCTGTTGTCTGAAATTGATCCTCCAAATTCTACCAGATAACTTAAACTTTGCAATAGAAAAAGAAGAGTTGCAAGACACTGTATAAAATTTTAAAGAATAGTTGTAGAATACAGAACCAATATTCTGACAAATTCCCAATGTGAATCTGCTGTATCAGAGTGTCTACTAATAGAAAATATCAGTTGATAGCTTTAGTTAGTACCCTATACAATAGTCATTGCAAAAAGTCTTGCAGAAATTCTCAAGCATGTTTTCACAATATTTCGATTCACAGTCTGTCCTTGGAGTTGCAAAACTGGCTTGCTCTTAGTTGTCTGAGTTAAAATGTCCTGTACAATTAATATGTCATCTGATTTTTCTTGATAGAAACATACTGCACAGGAGTAACTATAGTAACAAGTTGACAGGAAGGTCATGTCCAGTGTATTCAGGCACTCTCAGCATTGCTTATGGGGCTTAGTATTTTTGCTCACTGAATCTGACCCAAGTTTCAAGAAGTCGTAAGACTTGAATCGTGGGAATTCTCAATCACACTCTTGTGATTTATGCTTATGTGTTTCAAGATGAAGTCAAATTGGGTGGAGAAATAATACTTGCATGAAGAATGCCTCTTAAAGGGAAAGAGATATCTAACAGAGACCTCAACTAATGTGACATCTCTTTTTCCAAAAGGCAAGTTAGGCACAATTTACTATTACAGTAGATTTTTTCTGAAGCCGTCTTTATCAGTGTATTACTCTCACTAGTGACATACAGAGCTGAACTGAAGTAACAGTGAATCTTTTTATTAAATATTACTTCTGGTTGAACAAAGACAAATAATGCAAGGCAGAACTGTTTTCCCCAGCCCTAAAAAAGAAAAGTCTGTAACAAAAAATTTTTAAAGTGAGACTGAAATAGGTGCTATAGTCAGATTCCCCCAAACCAATCTAGTCAGTTTAAAATGTGGAACTTGCATTGTATACTATTGTGGTTATATTTCTTATTTTTGTTTATATAAATAGTGAAGAATGTTTCTTCTCTGATTTCAATGTTAGAATAAAAATACAATCTGATTTATTAGAAATACCAATCAGGATTCAACCTGTTGCATCTTATAACAACATATATAAAAAATACAGCTGAAGATATGTAGCTTAATTTCAGTATATTCTTGAGCTGTTTGCAGTCTAATAGCTGTTGAGCACTACTGAAGACATTGTATTGAAAGCGTTACTGTGCTTTGTGGCTAAAGCAGTATTGATACCACACAAGTGTTTTGGCTACTGCTAAACAGCACTTGCATGATATCAAGGCTTTCTCTGTCTTGTCCACATTTTGCCTTCCTTTGAATTTTTTCTTTTTTTTCCCCACCCTTCCTTATTCCCCAAGAAAGGGGAGTGAGCAGAAGGCAGCATGGGTGTTTAGCTTCTGGCCATAGTCAATCTACCACAGTAGCTTCTGACTTGTCCTACTTTACAGAGAACTAGACCTACATATAAAACTGGAATTCTGTCACTACATCCTGCTTTGACCCCATGTATCTTCCAAATATTGACATTTTCTCTGTGATCTGTTCTTGGATATGTTTGAGAAACATTTTGAGCCAAACTGGTGTGTCTGCCAGTTGGCAAGTACAGTTTTGACAGTATTAGTATTTGTTTCACTAACGTCAAAATCTTTGCTTACAGGAAGAATTGAATGATGCAGTAGGATTTTCCAGAGTCATTCATGCCATTGCTAATTCTGTAAGTTAACACGACTATTAATGCACCTTTGATCATAATTAAAAGAAAGAATTCTTTTATTGTTATGTTTTGGAAGATAACGTGAAATCCAAGTTAACTTGGCTTTTCTCTTTTTCTTTTTTGTTGGATTTATCTTGTTTTTTGGTTGAGGTTCATGTTGCTTCATGTTTTACAATGGTTGAGTATGGTAGGTTAAGCAAGCTCTTAAACTAATGACATGAAGAACCTCATCTCCCAGAGTGGATAAATGTATGACAAACTAGGATTGAAACCATAAAAACTTGTTTCTATTATGCAGTAGTTTCATTCTTTACTTCATAAAGGACTACCCTGCACAAAGGGATTACCTGATATGGTAATGGCTTCAAGTTGCTCCAGGGGAGGTTCATGTTAGATAGTAGGAAATATTTCTTTACTGAAAGGGTTGTNNGGGCTGCCCAGAGAGGTGGTTGAGGCACCATCCCTGAAGATGAGTTGACATGGTGCTTGGGGATATGGATTAGTAGTGAATTGGTGGTATTTGGGGTGTGGTATGGGGTTTGTGCTTTTTTTTTTTTTTTTTTGTTTAGACTAGATGATCTTAAAAGGTCCCTTCCAACCTAGGTGATTCTATGATCTATAAGAGTCAACAATACCAATTTTCTTAAGGCTTTTAACAAGATTCTCCTTAGTAACTAAGCTTTGAGGTTTTGGTTTTTTTCTGTCATGAAAAGATTGTTTTGGTTTCTTTTTTTTCCTCCAGCAGTTAAAGGTTTAATCAGAGACGGTCATCTGGTTCTCTTCTACTTACATAGTTAAAATAGGCTATACTTTTGTATCTGTCCCCTCCAGTCCATTTATTTTCATATAGTTGTTATGGCAAAAGAGATACATGTGCGTATTGTTTTCTGTAACAAATGGAGGATGCAAGGTAACAGAAAAGCTTGTCATGTCAAATTAATCAAAGTTAGCATTTAAGAAAAAATTCATTTCAAGAAGGAACTTGCTTTTACTTCATCTGATGTGAAAGTTTCTGCACTGTGAGAAGACAGATCATGCCCCTAATAACTGTTGTATATTACAACTGTAAAGAATATATTGTGAGCTGTTGTACCAACCAAGTTACCAATTAGAAGTTAGTGGACTGAGAAATCACTTGACTTCAATCTTAAATAGATTGCACCAAGTTAGAAATAGCTGTTCTAGTGCACCTTCTCAACATTTCAATTTGTTGCTGAGGGCTGTGATAAGTGGTTGGGAGTAGAGGAAAAAGAAGTGGCTGTTCTGAGGGAATGGAAGAGTCTGTGGGGAGGCTGAGAGCAAATGGGGAGGTTTGATTTGTGTTGTTTCCCAAATGCCCTTGGCTGGCACCTGGGAGAGGTGCTTTTCCTCTGTTGCTATTGCCGTAGCCGTGATTGGAAATGTAACTAACATTTAATGTTCTTTCCACAGGGCAAACTTGTTATTGGGCACAATATGCTATTGGATGTTATGCATACCATACACCAGTTCTATTGTCCCCTACCTGATGTGAGTAACCCTCTGAGTGTTCGGATGATGAAATAAATGCCCTAAGGTGTTTGTCTTAATCTCAAAAGGTCTCACTGGAAGTGTGGCCTGCATGATGGTTATATTACTTGCAATCCTCAAGGGCTTGTGGATATTATGGGAAAGACTTGATTATGAGAAGGGAGAAAGAAGTTTGGGAAGTTCAGAGGGTGTTGGAACATAAACAGTTGTCATTTTTCCATGTACTTTTGACACCTGAAAGATCTAAATCGGTAGGGAGTCCACTGTCCACCTGGAGTGACTGCTTATATTCCATTAACATATTAAATGCTGGGAACCTGTTAATACAGCTGGACTTAGAGGTAGTCTAGGTTATATAGTAGCATAGGGTATTGGAGGTGATAGAGTTTCTCTTGAGAGTCACAGGCAAATCAGAAATAAATAATCTGTAGTTCTGTGTGATAGGTGGTATTTATGGTGATGGTCTTATGAGGTGAGAATTCAGTCACTGTATCTCAATTTTAGAAGCTGACTGGGTAGTTGTGGCTACCTGAGACTAACAGTTAACTTATTTGGATTTTATCTTCTAATTTAATGTTAAATTAGGACCTGAGTGAGTTCAAGGAAGTAACATCATGTGTCTTTCCCCGGTAAGTTCTCACTTAAAACTTTCAACTGTTTTAGTATTCTTTTAGATAGCTGACATTGTTTGTCCTAGGCCTGTAACCTGGTTGTCACTGGAAATAAAATTAGGAACAAGTTAGATATATACAAAGTTTTTAAAGTAGTCTGTAGCATCCTTCTCAGAAGAGCAGTGTTATTGTTCTATTTCTTGGCAAAGGACGCAGCTTTGCTATCCCCTTGTTTCTGGCATGATATTTGGTATTTTGAATCTGCACTACATCTGGAACAAGATTTATTTGTTGCTTACTGTTTGCACCTCTTGCGATTGCTTAGTTGCTGGCCTTTTTTATGCTGAACAAAGCCAAGAAGTATTTTGCTTGTTTTAAGATTGAAGTGTAATTTTTCAGTAGGATGAAACTGCTGTTTCACCAAACAGTTCTGAGGATTTGACAAAATGGATCTTCTTCCATTTCAACTTATTTATCTCTTACATTGTTTCTAGGCTATTGGATACTAAACTGATGGCAAGTACACAACCTTTTAAGGTAAATTAATATAATGCTATGGAATGATTTGAAGATAAATTTGCTTTAAATGTCTATTGAAGAAAATTAATTTTTTTTTAAGAGAAAAAGGGCTAAATGTTTTCTGTGATACTCCTTTTTTGTAAAATAATTATTTTTCTTAACTGCTTATTTAAACATACACATTTTTAGAATACAAATTTTACATTTGTACAAGTGACTTTTTTATTTATTGCATAGTTAAGGTAACTTAGCAGCTTTGAATTCCAAAATATGTACAATTTTTCCTACTTAAATTGTGTTTAGCAGATTTTTTTATCTTGTAAATTAGCACAAAATTCCATACCTCTGCAAGAGGGGAAAAAAGTATTATTTGTGAACATATAGGACCTGGGAGCTGCTTCTGTACTCAACACTTTAGAATATTGTGAATACTGACTTAGATTTATCTAGAAAAAAGGTGCTTGAATGGCATCATTAGGTTGCTCCACGGCCTGCTATTCAGTGGGTAAGCAGCAGGAGAAAAAAATTTCACGGTTCTCTTAAAACCTCTTGCATGATGAGTTTTATTCTTCCAAAGTATTGACATAAGTCATCATACTATCTTGCTTTCTTGTGTGCCTTGGAGTGAATTAATTAAAAACCATGCTGATGAAGCAGTATCTATCTTTCTGTATACTGCTCTGACTTGAGAGCATTGCATAACAAAAATCTCAAAAAAATGTATTTAGATATTTTCAGGTTTGTCTTGCCTACAACTTTAGGAAGAATAGAAGCTTTTGTGTTCTAAAAACTAATAATCCTGCAGAAGTTTTATGTTTGCTATGTTTATGTTAATATTTGTAACTCTTACAGTAGATGCTTGAGTTTTAGGCTATTGTTGCCAAATGATGCTTTGGGATGCCAATATAATACATCATTTGAGCTTCTGCTCAAATGCAATCTGTGTATCTTCTTGTGACATTTTATATATGTATATATAGATTCAGTAGTGTATGAGCAGCTTTCTGGTCATCAGACTTCTTTCACTGTCTTTGTATTTCTCTAAGCCAGCAGTATTTACACTTATAAAACTATTCAAGAATGTCTGGTCAGCAAGCACAATTCAGTACTCGCCTTGAATGCCTTTCGCTATCATGATCAGTATTTAGGATACTTTGTCTTGCTGATTGTGCTGCCTCTTCCCCTGCCACATGCACCATGCATGGAACCAGATTCCAATAGAAATACTACTTTGCCGTAATTCATCATCAAGAATTATGAAAAGTATTGGTAAATGCTTGTGACTTACAGATATTTTGTTGTAGGTGAGGCAAGTTTAACTTTTTAAGACTTGTCATGATAGGCTTCCCTGGTGTAATAGCTTGAAATGAGGCTATATATAAGTCCTCGAGAACACAAGGTGGCAGCAGTAAATACTCATTTTATACTATTTTACTTCAGTTTCCAAGTAAAAATGTGCTTGGCATTGGCAGTTAGTGGTGTCTTTTCTTGCAGGAGATCATTAATAATACATCCCTTGCGGAACTGGAAAAGCGTTTAAAAGAGGTGCCATTCAGCCCTCCTAAAGTTGGTAAGGGTATATCAAAATGGTCTTATTTCTTAAATCTTTTCCTCTTTCAAAAGAAAACAAATGTTTTGATTATTTTTGTTCTTGGTCTGAAATGTAAATTCCTCCATTAATACTTAGTGTTTTGATGAAAGGGACTTCAAACACAAGCAATAAACATAGTGCAGCTGCATTGAGAACTAAGAGTGGAAGTCAGTAGGGATTCTTCCATTTAATTTGAGATAATAGAGGAATGGATGTATTCAGTGAATAGCAGTTTCCTCATAATTTTAATTATGGTATTTTGATTTTTAGGTTGTTTTTTGATGAGTAACTTGAAATCGTTTTAAAGCTGTTTCATTTGGTTATTTTGTCCTTCAGATCAAAGCCAGAGCACTCTAATAGGCACTCGACCAAACAAAACCAAGCAGACTTGCAGAGTAGTGACTAGTCATGTGTGCTCTAGAAATTATTAAAGTTTATTTAGAGTTTCCTTTGCTTTGAGCAAACATCTCAAGGTTCTGGAATTTTTCTTAAGCTGCTGATTTATAAAAGGGAGAGTAATACTGAACAGTAGAATATGTTAGAAGGGAAAGTCTCAATGCTTAGTCAAAAACAAGTTGAGAGATAAATTTTTTATATTGCTGAATGTGCAGAGCAGATGCACTTAATCTGTAGTGACAGGAGAGATAATAAGATGAATAATCTATGATCCTCTTGGATGTTTGAGCAGGAGCTGTTGGTGCCTAGACCTAAGTAACACCATGCATATGGAGTGTACAGTAGTTGCATGCAGACCGTTTAGTGGTGAATCTTCTGTAGCTTCTCTCAGAAGTTAACATAATT
Source organism: Scolopax mira (assembly GCA_004320125.1). Lineage (NCBI taxonomy): Eukaryota > Metazoa > Chordata > Aves > Charadriiformes > Scolopacidae > Scolopax > Scolopax mira. The sequence continues at coordinate 60,013 of BJBW01003051.1, forward strand.
TGAGAGCTGTTAGGTACTATTTTTGCTGACATAAGATAAAACAATAATTTTACCAACTTTTTTTTTTTTGAACAAAATATGACCATAATGGTTAACTGACTCAGAAGTGTTAATATTTAATCAGAAATTATTAATGTGGTTCATAACATCCAAAGCAAAGCACATTAAAAAATTCTAGAAAATTTTGTTAATTGTTCATTTATGTTTTCTTTTGGATGTGTATCTATTGAAAAAAAAAAAAAACCCAAAACAATAAGAAATGTCCTTTTCAGTTCAGTCACCATAGCTTAATGTTGTCCAATTCTCAGATAATTATTTTTAAAATAAATATTACAAGGGCTCATCTGAAAAAAAAAGCCTGATGTTTTGTTACTCTAGTTTTATATATAAAATTTTGATTCAAGTTACTTTTTATGAAATACAAGTATATAAGCTTACAAATTTCCATTATATAAATTTTGCCAGTACTTCTGTGTCACAGTTTTGAATCCTAGTGGTGTTTCATCATTGTTTTATCTTCTTTTGCTAAAGTAGAATACAATCAATGAAGTAAAATTATAGAGTTTTAGGTATTTTTCAACACTACTCTTCAGAGCAGTACCTTTTAAGATTCCCATTTTCAGAGGTGATTCAGGGGATATTTCTCAAGGTCTTCGTGTAAACACCAAGTATGATTGTGAATAAAGACATTCTTTTATCACTTAGTTCCATCTTCATCTTTTTGATACCTTTAAAAATCTCACCTTAGGTCAATTGGATGGTTAGGAAACAGGTTAATAATAGAGTTTCCAATTAGCCTGAACATCTATTCTTATAAATGCAAGGCAGGAAAATAAAAATGCTGTGTGAGTAATCCTGCTGTCATTATGTTGGAGTTAATACTCCATTTTGGCTATGTAAGTCTGTGAATTAACAGCTCTTTAATAGGAAGGAGTTTGTATCCCAGGAGCTGATTCTTATTTGAAAATACAAAACAGAACTGTTTCTTTCAGAACTTCTGAAAATCATGTTTTTCAGAACATCATAACAAATTATGTTATGTTCTGACAAAATAATGGTGTGGGTAAAATTAAAGGGCTACCTTTAATTTCTGTGACAACATATTTACAAATTACTTTTTTCTCCTCAGAAAGTGCAGAAGGGTTTCCGAGTTATGATACAGCTTCTGAACAACTTCATGAAGCAGGATATGATGCTTACATTACTGGACTGTGCTTCATCTCCATGGCTAATTTTCTGGGTATCTATGTAGTCTTTTCCAAAACTTTTCTCCTTAGCATTATCTGTAACTATTTATTACATACTGAATTTCTTCTTCATTCCTCAGGTTCATTCCTCAGTCCTCCGAAAACCCATGTGTCTGCTAGATCAGAACTCATTGAGCCTTTTTTTAACAAGTAAGTAGCGCGGCTAAAGTGTGGAAATACAACACTACCCTTAGAATATATTTCTCTAGCTTCAGAATCAATGGCTAACTGCATTTTTCTTTCTTTCTTTCTTTTCTTTACACTTCAGTTTTGATTGGCTTTTTGGTTCACGCTAGTAATGCTGCAGAGAGGCCAGGATTTGTAAAGTAAATACCTTTTCTTTTGAAAATAATGGTTAAATTTCCACTAACCTTGAAAAGGACACTTAGAATGGAACCTGTACTGCTTTAATGGCCTTGTCCACATCAGTGTTGAGAATATGTTTACCATTTAGAAAATTATTTCTGGAGTAGGCTTTGGGAGTGGTGGAACTGAAGAAAAATTAGTCATCTGTTTTTTATGTTGTAGGACAATCAGAAAACAGTGTTAAAACTGAGTATACTAAACAGTCTGGAAAAACTAAAATATCCTTAATGTAATATCAATCAAAATAACACAAAGCTATTATATTAACATTATCAGGTAACCCATTTTTATGAACACATAATAAACATACATAATTAGTAGTTTAAAGAATGATGCTAAGTATTTTACTTTTGAATTGAATCTTTATGCAAATTATTTGAACAAATTGAAGTAAAACTTGAGAATTCTATAATTCTCTATGCACAGATTTGATTCTTTGTGTATTTAATCTATAGACTTTTACCCTATGAAGCCTTCAATGGTAGTATAACCTGTCATGTAAAAGGAAAGGAGTTGAAATTAATAAGATCCTAGTGCATTAGTCTGTTTAAATTCAGGACAAATTCCATCCTTTCAAACTGCATCTTATAGGAGTTGGCAAAAGTAATTATTTTAGGTTCAGATAGCACACAAATGAGGGAATGATCAAGATCAATGGCTTTCAGCTTTCATTGTTTTGGAAACCAAATGACTATAGTGATAGCAGTTAGGAGATTCTTGTGACACTGAGACATGTGAGGCAATAACTCCATATATTCTAGCAGATGTTTTAAATTGCATGTATGTTCCTTAGATTGAACACAAACCTGCAGTGACTGCTTGATTTGAATGTGAAGACGATGATAGAATTGATCAGCATAATTTTATTTGTTTTCTGTAACACATGTGAACAGGTAGATGCCAGTTGAGGGGGCTTTTTTTTCCCCACCAGTAACCAAAATGATTTCAGTTCTTTTTAGAGATGCACATCTGCAACAAGTGTAAACTGAAACTTCTAAAACTGTAACAATAATAGGTTACATTTAGACTTTTTGACGTTCATTAAGTTGTGGACTTCAAATGTAACATTCTTCTTCAGAGACATTTTGAGAGAAAGCCTGCCATGTCTATTCTGGCTTAAGAGTTAGCACTGCCCAACTGTAATGAAAGAGAAAGTTACCAAAAAATTGTAAGGAGAACAGCAGTGTGCATCCAGGTTTTTTTTTTTTAAGCAAGAACTGAAAATTTATTATTTACAAGAAGAGAAGAGGAAGTTTATCTATTCTGTCATTATTCAGTTCTTCTATATTCTTTTTTCAGAAAAGCTATATATTATTTTTAAATCATGGAAACTTGGAAGACTTGCCATGTCTTACTTTCACATGATCTTAGAAGCTTTGCCATATTCTAACTAACAGCTGCTGCTTTACCTCAGTCAGATAATGGATATAAGACTGTCTCACCTTTTCCTTATAGGCTTGTATTTTTGAAGCTTCTTTTTTAACCATAATGCAAATCAGAATAAAACTACCCCATTTTTAAAAGATAAATAGAGATTTAACTACATGTCAGAAGTTGGAGCTATTGGATATTTAAAGGAATGAGTCTTTTGCTCTGTTCAGTATATCTTTGCAGACCAGATTGCTATTTCCAACACTTGGTCTGTTTAGCACCTGTAAGTAGCATCCAGGGCTTGTGCAATTTACCTAGTTATCTTAAAGTCCCTAGTAAGTATGTTGCTTCTGGGGCTTTTTTGCAGGTATGCTTTGGGCTGCCAGCTAATTTCTTGCTACACCTAGTTTTCTCTAGTTGGTGGTCTAGAAGCTTTCCCTAGCTGAGCATCCTCTCTTCCTCCTGGGGAGAAAAAAAACATCTTCCTCCTTCCTCCAGAAGTTCTACCTGATCCTGTGGGCAGCAGTCAGAACAAGGAAACCTTTTGCTTTGTGCTGTAGTCATGTTCTTCAAGCAAAACACAAAGTACAACATGCAAACAGTAAGCTAAACAAATGAAAGTTATACTATCTGTCACAGAAGTTTTTCCTGAAAGAAGCTGAACAGAGTAGTTTATTATAAGGCCATTACTTGGAAGCAGTGTTCTCAGTTTGAACTATTGTCAATATAGTCTTGAAAATGTTCTTTAAAGCAGACCACTTTATGATTCTTTGGGTTGCTTAAAAGGTCTTAATTTTGAGATAGGATTTTGGAAACATTCTTTGTTTGAATCAACTTGTCGCTAATGTGAATAGTGGGAATAAACTTAAAACTGAAAAATCAAGCTTTGATTTTTTATAAAGTTAGCCTTCAAAGGACAGTAATGCTTTTTTTGAGTAGTTATTTTGACTTCTTTCATTATGTCAGTCAAGTTATGGAACTTCCTGGTTTGTCATTCAAGAGTGGCAGCCAGCACATTAGTTAATGTTTGTATAGGTTAATGATGAACATAGGTAAAATCTTTGTTTCAACTTCTTGTACAAGTGGAACTGATTAAAAACAGACTTTAGGGTTGTTTGGCTGTTTTAGGCATAATGCAGTAAGTTATATGATAAACAACTCAATAAATCAAGAATTCCAGAGATGCATTTCTGCATTTCATAAGTTATCCTTATGCTTCATTGTGTATACAATATCTTCGAAAAATCATGTGAACAATCTGCTGTGAGTAATCCCTGATGAATGCTTACGAGTTGAGATGATGGGACTTTTTATATTGTAATATCTAAACTCTTATGTGTATAATTTGAATGCTGTATTGTGTTAATATGCTTTGGAGTTGATTTGAAATTTTTTGACCTGTTTTCTTTAGAACAATGTCTTGTCTTCCTTGCCTCTCTTTCCCCACCCACAAGCCCCTCCCAAACTTTTACTGACAATTTTATTTTGGATCCGCTTGGGTTGTTTGAATGTTGTTTCTTTTCTTTGATGTAGCTGGAGATGGGGGGGGTAAAAGAGGTATAGATAAATGAAAACACGATGTTTTATTGAGCTGAATAGCACAGTGGTCTGTAGAAATATCAATTATCTTAGTGGGTTTTTTTCATACAATAGAGTATAAGAAACCAAAATTTGACATACGTGCAAATAATTATGTTTATGGGAAATGTCTCACCAGGGAGCTAGGTGAGAGCAAATCAGTTAATTTCTCCCTTGACTTTTCTATATTAATTTAATTTTCTTTGCAAAGTTATCACAAAAGAACATGAGTGTGCTTTTCTGCAGTTTGACGAATAACTTTTCAATTCCAATGTAGGAGTACACAATTGCTGTCCTTGTGCTTTCAGCCACATGTCACTGTACTAGTTACTGAGCTGGATTGGTAAACTGATCTGGGTTTACAAAGAAGCCTTTTCATTTTTCAGCTGCATCAGTTGCTCTCCACAGTTCATCACAGGTGTGAAAACTTTCATCCTAGCTCAGTGCAGAATGTTGGCTACTTGAGACTACTTATGTGTTGCTGTGAAGTGGCAGCATCACATGATCTAAGACCATGATCACAGTCTTGCTCTCCTTAGTTCACTTGGCTTGCCACAGAGCAATTGTCTTCCAAGTGACTGTCTCAAAATACTTCAAAGTTTCTTGGACATTGTGTATTGACGAATAAACCTCTGACCACGTGATCTGTCTGTAGCCTCTAAAAAGTGTAGGAAATAACTTTTTTTTTTTTAGCTTGGTCAGTATAGCTTTTAAATAATTGTGAAAGTAATGTCATAACTACAACTTCACAAATCTAACTAATTTAATGTAAAGTAAGGTTTATGTTGTCATACAGAATATCCTTAGTAGTTGAAATCTTATCTCCACTGAAGTGGATGGCTTTTTCCATTCTAGGGTTTTAAGTTCTATTCTGCCTAAAGTGTGATGCAATGCCCAGGAAATGGGAAAGTATATGTGTATTTAGAATGACAGCTTTTGTACTATCCTGTGTAACTGGCTCTTACTGTGCAGAGCTGCTACTTTCTAAATGTTTATTTCCCCACTTGTTATGTTTTCAGCAGGAACAGTTTGGGGCTGCTTTGTTCTTGTTTTGATGAATAATTTAAATTACTGGCTTGATGCCAAGTAACTTTTGAATCTGGATTGTTGGATAATGGATTTGACTTAATTAGAGGGTCTGTTTGTTTTAATATAGCTTAAGACATGGTTGGGATGATTAACTCTGCTTTGTCAGAAGCAACATCTAAAAAACTGTAAAAAGGAAAGCTTATTAAAGGGTCTTTAGGCAGAAATTTGCTAATGGTGCTTTTCTGTTTTGCTTCAGGCTATTTCTTATGAGAGTAATGGACATACCATATCTAAATTTGGAAGGACCAGACTGTAAGTAGCTTAATTCATTGTAAATTTCTACTGTCCTGAGAAATTTTCTGGAGTAGGAAGTGTAAAGTATAAGTGTAATTATTGTATATCTATAGCATGGGACATCAGCTGTGTTTAGGTTACTGCCCACTTATCAAATGATCTAAACGTCCCCGTTTTCTTTCTTTTTTTTTTTTTTCTGAATGAAATAGTAAACCATAAGTTCTTCAACCAGGGAATCTGCCTTATAAAGAGGATTGACTAGAACAGATTGAAGTATTGTAATTAAATGTAACAGAATTTGAAATTAATAGCTTTATGGTTATTTTGGTTCCCATTCTTCCACACCATACAACATGTAAAGTGAGGTCTTGCCACTTTCCCCGTCCTGCTTCATCCCAGCAGTAAATACAGGATACAAACTAGTGAATAGCAAATGGTTCTGAAAATTTTCTGGCCACTTCCTTTCACAATTTGTGTGCAGCAGTATTTTTACTTAACTTCAATCAAAACATCAAAATTCTTTTGCCACTTGAAATTATGATTACATAAATGGAAAAATATTATTTGAAATATTTTTACATTTCCAGTTATTTTAGGTTACAGCCCTGGGGCTGTGATAAGGTGCTAATTCATTTAAATGAAAACAGATGTTACTACTAAAAAGGTCCTTACTGTTCTGGGATGTTACACTATGAGAGAGAAAACTTCAGATGAGTGTTACCACTGATGTCTTCTGTCTATGTTACAGAAATGTGTCCTGGAGTTCAATCGAGTCCTCGACTAGATGAAAGCTTAATTTTATAGTGTGAAGTCAGATACATGAATGTCTTAAAAATTATATCCATCTGGCAGCAATATTGGTGTTGAGACATTTTCTACATCATGCGTGGAAAGCTCGGACTGGAGGATGACCATTTATTAGATGCTAATTTAATAGTAACAGAATAGTAGCAGTTTTAGAAAGGTGGAAGTAACTGCTGGAGAGGAAAATATATGCTGTAAGGGCATATATTTAATTTTTAAATGCAGTTAGGTGATCAGATCACTGAGCTCTGGCTCTGCAGATCTGTTGGAATGGTTATCTAATTATGCTGCATACTTCTTTCCCCAACCGTTCGATGTGAGTGAAAGAATGGATAAATACTTCGGGTCATTGAGAGAATGCCAAAGCTATTAAGTTGTAAAGATGCCACTTCACTTGCTAGCCAACTTACAGGATTGTTTTGATACTTTGCCAAGAAGAGTTGCCAAAAAAGCGTCTGCCTCTGAAAGTCTGTCTCTTTTATCTGAAAGCTATTCCTGTAGAATACACTGATGCAGATGTTACAGCAGAATCTGAACCGGGGAGATTTTCTAAGCTTCAAATGGGAAGTACATCTAGGGTGGCATGTTTGGCTGGCTGCTTTAGTAACTTGATTTTTTTATTCAGAGATTTAAACTCCGTTGTAGTTTCATGAAGCTATGTGGTAGTTTGTTGTCTGTAAGGGCACTTTTGCAGAGAAATAAAGCCAAGCAAAGAATAAGGCTACACTTTTGTTGTAGATATACTTGGAGACTTTGAAAAAGGGGAGGCACAGGTGACTAGGTGACTGTGATAAGTTTTGTTGTGATTGTCAATGTTATGTCTCTTTCTCTGGAGACATTCTCCTTCTCTGGAGATATTCAAAACCTGCCTGGATAAGTTCCTATGCAATGTGCTCTGGATAGACCCACTCCGGCAGGAGGTTGACTAGATGATCTCCAGAGGTCCCTTCCAACCCCATATGATTCTATGATTCTATGGCTAGTTTGTGCAATTTTTCCAGAAATAGTAGAGTTTGGTAACATATGCTAGATCAAATAGTATTGAATATGTGAAGGTGACTTCTTTTCTTCCCATGTATTAAAAACTCCTTTAAAAAGAATTAAGTTGCTGCACAAAATGACTGCAAAGCAGATTTGAATCGAGTATTTCTCACCTGAGTAGGTAGAATATATAGAGGTTTAACAGAGGATTCAAAGTGAATTTAAGAGTAAACTGATACTGGAGGATTAGTTGTAGTTTCTTCTCTCAGATCCATACAAAAAGGTTGCTTATAACATCTGAAACTGGAGTAGTTGCAGTTACATTCTCTGCTTCTGGGTTGCAAGTACCTACCCTTTGAATGGCTAGCGGTTTGGTAGGGCATACAGCAGTAAGTTGTTCTTCACTGGCTTGTTATGACAACTTGTGGGGGTTTAGTATTTGGCTTGTATAGTGCCAAACAAATGGAGTTCTGGTGCTTAAAAATGTTGTGGGTTTTTTGGTTTTTGAAGTAGCAGATTTAAGGAACAAGACTTCCCTTGTGGTTATGAAGGGATTTCTTTGGGACTGTTTAGTATGAGGAAGAGGAGGCTGAGGGGAGGCCTTATCACTCTCTACAACTACTTGAAAGGACACTGTAGAGAGGTTGGTGCTGGTCTCTTCTCACAGGTAATTAGTGACAGAACGAGAGGGAACAGCTTCAAGCTCCAACAGGGTAGGTTTAGATTGAACATTAGGAAAGAATTTTTCACCAAAAGAGTGATAGGGCATTGGAACAGGCTGCCCAGGGAGGTGGT